>VYZR01136935.1:0-17809 GCA_013400675.1 Oxylabes madagascariensis
TGAGCCTCTGAGCTATTTACTCTCTGCTGTGGTCTTTGTATGTCAGAACCACCCAAAGAATAGACTGAATTACTAAAAGAACTCATGATCCAATTAAAAACGGCAGTTAATACCTTTCTGGGTGATTATCTGCCACCAAAGTTCTGCTGGTCTTTGAAAGCTGGTGCACAGTTTCAGCATAATCTTCTACAGCTTGTTCCAAAATCTGGTGTTTCTTCAGCATGGACACTGCACTCTGTTCATCCTGTAAAGGTGACAGAAAATGACAGGAAGAACTAGAAGGAGCTGCTCCCAAGTGCAGCTTGAAGACAAGTCCTTCTGCCAATGGTATAGAAAAATTGATGTCACAGTAAATGGTACTCCCAGAAAGCAAAATAATGACTGAAAGAGATAATGCATAAACCCCTCTGGGGTGCAGAACAAAATTACATCAACTAGGCATTGTGCATGTTGAGTTTCCTCTTCTATGAAGCTTTTTATGTGTTTCCACAACACAGGCGCAGGGCTCAGAAACATGGAACAGATTAAGACACACCACTTGTCAAGCATCTCAACAACAGTATGAGGCAAAGAAAAGAAATCCTACACAGTCCATGCCAACGGATTCTCCACCAAAGTGTCTGGAGAAGTTCCAATCAAAACTTTTTATGCACTATTAGTGCTAAGAAAAACAGCCCCCTACTCTCAGTGTTAACTGATATAGTCAATAAATCTTTTCAATACAGTATTTTGCATAGTGAGCTATTTGCAATAGACAAAAAAGAAAACAAGCCATTTTTAACTGGAGACTGAACACCTGTGGAATGTGTTGTCCTGATACAAAGTTGAGCTTTATTTTACCAGGGCAAGAAGCATGGTGCATTTATGTCAGTAACAAACAAGCTTCAGCACTAACACCTCCTTGGAAAACAGGAGTTTACGGTCTCTTTGGTATGGTCTGAAGCTGGGAGTCAAAGCTGATAGTCACCGGGAGTCAAGGCTGGTGAAAGTGGTAGCAGCTGACTGACCACCAGGGCCCGTTTCACAGCCAGGTGCATTGTGCTGTCATTCAAAACTAACAGAAAACTGGACCTAACTGGACCACACTGGCAATCCTGACCTTGCAGTGAAGGCAGGCAGAGAGTTGCCCTCTGCAGTGAGAGGAGGCTTCCCTGGTTCCATACAGCACACTATCAGAGATGTCAGAACAGATCGAAGCCATGATGACTTGAGACGTCACCACGAAGTTAAATTTGTTTATGTTACCATTTCACAGTGCCACATTAAATTATGTCATCTGGCTCCCTCCAGGAAAGCAATTAAGGCCAAAGTAGTGTCAGTGTGGAGCTGCTCACCTTGGCTTTCTCCTCTGACATCATGTAGAGCTCCTGCTCACTCATCCAGGCCTCAGCCTCGGCTGCATCGAAGTAATACTGCTGAGCCCTGTGAGACTCCTCCAGGCGCTTGTGACGCTTCTCCGTCTCCTCGATGAGGAGGTTCCACAGCTGTTTCAAGTCTGCAAGTCTCTGCTGAATGACTTCAGCATTGGGGCTGCTCTCTGTGATAATGTTCTGACTCCTCTCGAAAATGTCATCAATACGAGGCTGGTGACCCTGGATTTCTTTCTGAAGGGTCTACATGGGAGAAAATTGACTGATGAAACAATGCAGAAATGAAAAGGAAATACAAGTCAGGGGTCTTAACTCCAGAGGGGCAGCAAAACACACACCATCAGCTCATGTGGACAACTTGGGGCTCTGCCACCACCTGTGGTCACACCACAGCACCCATTGTTCTACCCCAAACACTTCCTTCTGGAATTAGTCATCACTAAGGAGAAATGGCAGGTACAGAGCTCTAACAGCACCTACTCACCTGATTTTTCTTTATTAGTAGCTGCACAGTCTGGAGGTTGTGTCCATGATCAGTAGATGTAGCTATGGGCATCCTCTCTCCAACCCACAACTGCAAGAGAGAGGAGTACACATGATTTCAAGCAACCCCAGATACAGTTGGGGCAGCAGAGAGAGGCTGGTGCACACAAGCTGTATTCCAACAGTAGTAGCACATTTAAGAAGCAGTATTCCAACGTTTTCCTATCAGCTGGGCAATGAGATTTCTTTGATACTCACAATTTCATCTTCCACATCCCGGTTGAACTGGTGGATCTCTTTGGAGGCCAGCAGGTTGGCCTTTCTCTCATTCAAAGGCTCCAGCAGCTCCAAGAATTTCTTCTCTACAGTAAGACGTTTGCCATCGACTTCATCTGTGCTCTTGCCCTCTTGGCTCAAAGCCCTTGCCTGGCTTTGCAGCTCCTCTATCTCCTTCTTACGGACATCCATTTGATTCTCCAGCATCTAAACAGAAACATAGCAAAAAGGTCTTGAAAACCAGGATGAAAGCTGTTCATACAATTACGGCACATCAACAGCTTCCTCAGAAGGGAGAACAGATGCTGGCCACTGAGGATTTACCACGTTAATAATTATTGTCTGATTTGTTGCTGGATGAATTTCTTGCTCTTCTTAAAGGTACATGAAAGAATAAGAAGAAAGAAAAGCAGTTCTTTCTTTTCTAAACTGAAAGCCTGCCCTGCCTATTCCTTTGAGTGCAGGTATCTGCTGCCTGGCTGCTGCACCCCATGTTCTGTTTACCTGCTGCTTCTTCAACAGGATGTTGACACTGGTGAGATCTTTTCCATAGTCATCCGACTGGATTTGGCTCTCCAAACCATTCAGCCACTTATCCAGGTCTGCACAGCTCTGAGTAAAAAGCTCTGCCTTGTTTGCATCGAAGAGACGCTGAGCCTTGGTCTGGGTGGTGGATTCAAGCTCATCCCACATTTGGTGGAGACCCGTCAGCTTCTCCTTCACCACAGCCTCAGTCTCTGGTTTCTCGGCAATGAGCTGCATTCCCTCCTGCAAAGCAAAGAGCAACCAAATGGTACCTCCTCAGGAGCACTCACAGCCCGTTTAGGCAATTATCCTGATTAATAAGCACTCAGGATTCCTCATCTGCTGGCAGCATCAACCACTCATTTTCTATCTCAAATTATCCAGTGACTCCTTCTAGAACATCAGCTCCCAGGTCCCTCTGCTGCCTGGAAGAGGGTTTTGTAGCAACGGGAAGGTCAAGCAATGCCTCCTTTCTCTTCTCCATGGCACATGTTCCCTGAAGGGAGCTCCTGGGGCCATGGCTCAGGCAGGATGGAGCAGGGAGCTGGAGCTGCACACACTGCATTTCCTGAGGCCCCAGTTCCTGGGGGCCACATCACCAGAGAACCATGAACACACAACATAATGCTGGGAGAGTTTGGGAAATACTGTCTTTATTCTAATTATCCTTATCCATCTCTTCAGCTGGGTGCAGATGGGAATGCTGCCCCCAACCTAGCACATTCCATATGAATGTTAATCCAGGGACTGTCACAACTCTGTACACAACCCTGGTCCTTTGCTGCAATCTGATTTTTCAGAGGTAAAGGAGAAGGATGTATTAGCATTACTAAAAAAGAACTTCCAGTACTAAGAGCAGACTTCTAATTACATCATTAAAGGGTATTGCTATTTGTAGATCACAGAAAAGCCTCTAATGGGATATGGAGTGCCAAAGTGGGAGAGGAAATGTGCAATTAAGGGAACTTACACTGAACAGAAACCCACTGTCAGAGCTAAAGAGGAGACTCCTCAGTGCTCCAGATCCGCACAGGAGAAATGGGGGGGGAGGGGGGTGGGATAGTACAGCTCATCACATCATATTAAGGCTTCAAATAACTTGATACAGAGCTGTGAATCTTAATTAATCACAAAATTGGATTTTCTTTACCTCATGCCCTAATTTTGCATGGGGAAAGGCAGCTTGGTTATAGTTCCGAATGAACGAAAGCCAGCTTAGCAGCACAGAAGAATAAACTCAGCTATTCCCTATATTCTGTTATTTCCCAGGAAGTGCTTCCATTTAATTGGCTCAAATCCCAACATTAACATTTACCCCACCTTACCCTTTGGGTATGAAATTTAGCCTGTGCCTTCCTTCTGGCAGATAGAAAGACTAGACAAAACTAAACGGGCACCTTAGCCAATGAGTGAATGTCTTGGATAAAAGACTTTTAACATCAGTGAGGAATAAAATGGGTTGGATGGAGACACAATGCACCAGAAATCTCCTTTAGTCTCATTTGTGAAGTGATTTAAGGACCAGTTCTGCAGAGGAGCAGATCCCATCTCTGTGCACAACCACGCTGGACAAAGATAAGGGCATTTTTTTGGATGTTCTTTACTTACCTTTTCAATCTTCTCCAGCCACTCTTTGTTGGATGCAAGCTCTGCCATGAATGCCTGATGTTTCAGCCACTTGCTGTGCAGGTTCCTTGCCTCATCATAGGACATATCCTGGGCTGTGAGCATCTTCTCATTGATCCAGAGGGAGAGCTGGAAAGGAAAACACATGAGGGTGTGAGGAAACATTCCTGGTATGAAATAATGCAAAATGCCTCCAGATCAAGGATAAAGAGATGCCTCAACAAAAGAGTTGTGTGAAATTCAGAGGCTGCTCTTAATCAGGGATTTACTCAGGGTTCAGTCAAGGATCTGCCTCTTTCACAGTTCAATTATAACATCCATCTCCAATAAACAAAAAACCCTTGATTCAAGCAGAAAGGAATCACCTCAGTGATAAGCAAAATCAAACACACAGGTCCCACCCAGTTCAACAGCAAGAGAAACAGGGACACGTGTCCTACTTATTTGTCAGATGGTTTCGTGGAGATTGTTAGAGATGGTTTTGTACCATTAATTCACAGCACATTTGTACCTTTTCCCCTCAGTCTTTTCTCTGCATAGGTTTACATAAGTAATTTGTTTATTTAGCCAATCTCCAGGAGTGTTTTGGTACTGGAGACTTTTCTTTCCCCATTATATAAAATCCAAGACTGTTTTCTGTTTAATTTTCTGCAAATACAAAGGCACTGGGGACAATTTCCATATCACCACTAGAGAAAACCAATACTTTAAGAGACAGCTGATTTACCAAGTGCAAATGGAATGTGAAACTGATCCTAGCAGCCAACATCACATTTCCTCCAAGGGTGAGTCTGGCTGCTTCATCTATCCCTGAGGTGTGGATAAAAACCACATTCACAGCAATGTTTATAGAATTTGAAAAGGTCCATTTTCTGCATATTTAGAGCGGAAAATGTCAAAACAAATCTCAGATTGGTTTCTAGAACAGCACTTGGGTGAGCAAGCAGCCTAAAAAGGAGAGCAACAGAGGCCTCTGCTGTGTGCTCGGGACACAGGGCAATAAATTCCATTGATCACTCATGAGCCTCTTTTCAACTGCCCCTTAAAATTGTCCCTTAAATGCACTCCTCCCCAAAAAGGGAAAACTTATAAGAGCAATCAAAGAAACTCCTTCTTGGATCTTCCCATCAAGTCTAAACAGAAAAATGCTCATGTTAGTGAAGAGCTCTGTAGGCAGAATTTTACACTAGAACAGGCTACTGTGCTGCTGAACAGTCAAAGGCTACATGGAGGTTAGGATATAACACAGAATTAGCGGTTTTACTCCTGCCTTTCTGGGGAGGAGACAGCTGCTCTGCTCTGAAAATTGCACTGCTTGGCTTTCACTGTTTGCTTTCACTCAGCCACAGCATTCAGGCTTCTGGGGATTTAAAAGAGCTTCCCAAAGGAGAGGCTGGATCATTCCTGTTACTAGCTGGCGGAAGGCAAGACAGGGACAACATGCAGCTCACAGACAGGGCCTGTCGGAATAAACCCCTCAAAGCACAAAACTGCAGAGAAAGTATTTAAGGGCTCACTGCTAAAATTTGGGGTTTGCAACACTACAGGCACTAAAAGTCAGTACCTTGAGTGTGAAAGTAGATTTTCAAAAAATAAAACAGTTCCCTAAATTGCCTCAAAATGACACTTGGAGTATTTATTTCTCCAAAAGTTGTTAAGGCCAGGAGAGGAGGAGGCTTCCTCCCATCCTTTGCACCTGTACGCAAGACTCTGCTCCTGCTCTTGGCTGTCACTCTGCAGTGCCAACCCGTCAGGAAGGAAGGGAAATGCAGAGACAAACTCTTGTGAGCCTGGGGCAGCAGCAAGGCAAGGGGAAAGGGTTCCGAGTACCGCTGCACTTTCCAGAGTGTGCCAGGAGCCAAGCTGCCAGCCTATCCTGCGGGGAGGGTCACATGGCAAATCCCGCCAGCACACTCCAGGAGAGAAACTTCGGAGTGCAGAGTCTTGCCAAGAGCTTTCACCCTGGATAAACGAGCCCAGACAAGTGCTAGGACTTACAAGCCCTCAGAGGGAAGGTCAGCTGTAAACTCCTCGAAGGTGGGCTGAGAAAGAGCAGGAAGTCAAAGAAAACTAAATGGCAACATTTATCTCCACTCCGGATTTTCTGCTGTCACTGTTTTCACTCACTCCACAAATTTATTTAACACATTCATATTGATGAGTGCAAGAAACAGCCAGAAAAGCATTGCCCCAGGACGAACCTGTGACAGTGTTTCTGACTCCTCACAACAACAAAATCTGCTGTTTTCCCTCACCTGTGACCCAAGAGCGGGGGTTTATCACTGCTGAGCTGCAGTGAGGAGAATAATCCCGCTGCTCTGGACTGACACTAACCCTCCTCCCCAGCTCTGCAGGAAGGAACGAGGGGCAGGAGGCCACACTCTCAAACACCCCAGCACGGGATGACAGTGACAACGTGGCTGCCCTGGGAAGGGAAAGGCTGAAGAAAATACTCTGCCTTTCCTCAGGTTACACACAGATGGGAAACTGTCCCTAAGGCAGCAAGGGGCAGGAAGGCCAAAGGATCATTGCCAGGTAAAACGGGGACTGGCTCAAAGCTGTTCCCTAACAATTCCCAGCTTCACAGGCAGTGCTAAGGAAAAAGCCAAGGGGAAGGTGTTGCCTTGGCTCCATTCCACCCCATAGGACAGTGCTGTTCCATCACAAACCCTCCAAGTTGTCAGCAGGCCCCACACTGATGTAAATTCTAAGTTTTCTCAGGAAACAGCCCTTCAATTATCACCAAAGCTAATGTCCTCTCAAAGAGGACGGGAGAAATCCCTAACATTTGGGTAATTGTAAGTTTGTCTTTGAACCGTGTAGTCAAGACATCCATGCTTTAGTGGCTGGAGAGAAACAAGGGAGAGGAAAGGCATTCAGGCACCCAACACTAGAGCTTTTATGCTTTCCTTTTTCTTTCAGTGGTATAGGGGAAAAACCAGATCCTAGGGAACACAACCACACTGACACTGAGGCCAGGAGAGCCCCAAGAGCCAGGAGATCTTTGTACCAGAGCTGTCACAGAGGAAGGAAGAAGCTGCTGCTAATAACAGCAGAATTTTTGCTAATCTGTCATGTTTTAAGTACCAAGGAAGGAGTAATTGAAGGCGAGCTCACGGGCAGCTTATGCAATGCTGGGAAACAGATTGAATCCAGACAACTAAGCAGCAAATACCACTTGCCCAGTGTATGATCAAAATTTAACAGGCAAAGCTCTTTATCATCTGCCAGTACTCCATGAAATAACCTGAAAATTACTTTATTAATTCCTTGTGCAAGAAACAAAACTTCCAAACTTTAAAATGTTATCTTCAGTGTAAACAGTCCATGTAAGTGATTAGAAAATCTGGAAAGAATTTCTTTTTTCAGTTGTTATAATACTTAACAATTTTAAACACATGTAAACTATCAGGTAAATCACACATAAATGACACAACTTAATCTTGCTCCTTTTTTATTCTTAACCTCCTATTCTTCTGACTAATGTTTGCTAGCAATCACTTGAAGTCCTCTGCACCAAGCCACATACATCTGTATGGCGGTAGACAAAACTCTTAGTAAGTGGACTGCTAATCCCACTACATTCCACATGATTATAATTTATACCACAGTAGAAAATCTTTACTGCTTTTGAAAGTTTTCTATGTCTTTAGTTTATATGACAAAAGAAAATCTGGTTCACGAAAACAGAGAAAAACATTCTTTTTTGAAGTGGTATGGTCAGGGGGTTTTTTTATGTTTACTCCACACTAAATACTACTGGATGATTGAGCATTCCAGTCCTCATAAAATATGGAGTAAGAATGCTCTTCTGCAGGATGCAGCTTTCAGCAATACAAGTGAAAGGACATTAATTACCTCTTGGCAATCCTGAAGAAACTTTTGGAGATCCCTGTTATCTTTCAGTCTCATCAGAAGTTCACTGGCTGCTTCACGGTTCTTCCTATGTCTGGTCAGAAAAAAAAAACAATAGAGAAAGGAAATGAAATAGGCATTTCATGAAAAACTGTCACTGTTGGTCTCTGGAGCCTCTTTGGACTATGATTGCTGGTAAGTTTGTGGTGTGTGTCCTTTGCTGCCTTTCAAAGGACATTTTGGAGTGTGTTATTTAATGGGCTCACTGAAGTTCAGCATCTTCTTGTTTTTGTGACCCATGAAATACACAGAGAACATTCTGAAGTCAGCAGGGTTTCACAATGTGTTATGGACAGAATTTGACCTACTCATTTCAAGCCCACGGGAGAGTTCAGGCTGTTTGCCAAAAAACATAAGAAAATTGCAAATTGCAACAGTAAGATGACGTTGTGTGGCCCTTGCAGGGTGCACCTGCTGGAATGTTTTTTGTAAAACATCTTCAGCACCTCCTTGTCCTGCACAAAGCTGAGTTGGGCCACAGAACCTTCCCAAGGCTGCGTTTAACCACATGCAGCACTCCTGTGTGGTTCTGCACACAGAAGCTTTATGCACTTGCAACATATTTTTCAGAGTGTTTAAGAGCAGCCAGAAGAGAAGGAAAGGTTAATCCAGAAGCCCTAATTTGATTCATCACTGTTTGCCCCTTGAAGGATGAGTCATGCTGGCAGTCCCAAAGGTTGTGGTGGGTCCTTCAAATAGAATGGAACTGATTCTCAAGGTACCTCTGGGCATGTTTTTAAAAATGCTTAATTTGGTGTAGTTATCCCTGCCCTTCCATCCTTTCATTATTTATGAGGCAATTTACAAGGAAGAGACAGAGTAAAGAAGATAATTTTTATTTACTGCTCATTGTGCTAGGCTTGTTCCTATTGCGCTGTACAGGGGTTTAAAGTGAAATATTGCTTCCATTTGTAACAAGATAAATATGGATTGAGAGTTGGAAATTATTTTAAAGGGTGGCAATTTGTAAGATGAACTCAGCACATGCTGGCAAAAGCTACATAATCCATGTTAGTGGAGACCTCCAGAGACTCATGATACTCCAGAAGACCATAAATTACATGTTGATGACAACTGGATTATGACACCACTTTTCTTGATCTGCAGTAAGTTACCACAGCAAGCTCTCTGGCACCAACTTAATGACTTCAGAAACACAAGGAATACTTGGAGATACACTTTCTCTGAAAGCAAAAGGTCTGTAGGCGGAGGAATAGGAAAAAACCCTTTATAGGCCTACAATTTGCTTCTCTTTGGCCTCAACAGCTGCTTTCAATCAACCAGGCAAGCAGCATCTCTATAGGTGTAGTCAAGAAAATGATTTATAGATTGCATGGCAAGGAAGACTCGTGGAACCATCAAAGCAAGAGCCTCGAGTCCAAGCCCAGGTGAGGCTGAAGTTTTGACAGAGGGAACACAAAGGAAAAGACACAAACTGTGCCTCAGGAAAAATCTCTCTAATGAGGCAAACATCCCTGGGTTTGATTCCACTCTTTTTTGGCTGGCTTTTATATGCCTGGGCAAACACACTGCATTACTCAGGTTATTAAAATGAAGCAAAGAACTGCTTGAGTGATTTTATCAGGCTGATTTCAGCGATTTAAGGCTAGATTACAGACTCATGTATTCTGGAGAGGACATGAGTTACAAAGATTAAAGGAGAACTTCCATGGCACTTGAATAGATTTAAGATAAGTACAGAAGTTCTTATGTTGAGAAAACCCAAATTTTAAAAAAACAATAAAAATATCTCCCATGGAGTGTTGGAAATACTGACTAGAAGGCCTTTGAAGGAAACCATGCAGGGATATCAGCAAACAGATCATGCCATAGCATAACAAATATGATCTATGATGCTTAAAGCTATGTAACTGTACAAAGTTATTTTATTCAAGATGACCTGGAGTGAGACTGGACAATGAATTTTCTCTGAAGAACAGAGCTGAACCATAACAAAGTAGAAGCATTTTGAGGATGGGCACTGCTGGAACAGACAGGAATTCCTGTGTTTTCATCACTGACTTTTTTAATGGGAATAAAGGATTTTAAGAAGTTATTTAGTCTGTTCTCCTGCTCCAGACTAGCTGTACCTAAATATTATTAACTCCTTGTTCAAATATCCCTAAATTCTTTTAAAGAATTCACACTTAAGGTTGTCAATGACTGCTTCTTACTAATTTGCTAGAACAGTTTGTGGAAGAAGAACAGTTTGCTCTGCAGACTCCAGGTATTTAGAATGGCTTTGAATTCTATATCACACATATAAGCAGTAAGATCCGTTCAGCACAAGGAGGTGTTTGACATAAATTAATCCAGAATTTGCCCGGTGTCCCCAAGCTGACTCCCAGAGGCCCCTGAGAATGCTGACAGTGCTGAAAACTGACAAAACCACCTGTGGTTTAACTGTAAGCCTGTGGGTTTCAAAGCCTGTGCAGAAATAATAAATCTTACACGTTGTGTGAATGCAGCTGCCTGCTAGGAATCCTGAGATATATGAAAGGCAATTTGAGCTTCTTTCATTGCTCCAGCAAACGAGGCACTCTCCCTTCTGAATGGGCAAGAACAAAACCTACTTCTGTTCTCTGTTGAGCAGAAAGTTGCACAAATACAAAAGTTGATGTAAAACAGGCTCAGATCACAACTCGTGCCAGATCTGCCACTGTCTTTAGACTAAATTCTCCCTTGCAGAATCAGAGGCCATGAGGAGGCACATGGACAGCGGCAATTCCCCAACATTCTTCCAAGAGAAAATGGAGGAGAAAATGCATCAGAGCAGTAGAAGTCACCCAAGCAGGGACAACTGCACAGGGAGACCAGCTTCTTCCTCAGCTGGAAAAGCTAGTTGGTGATAGGTTGATGCAAACTCACCTTCTTCCCTCACCCTTACTCTATGTCCTTATGCCCATTCGTTCTTTCTTCTGAACTGCACAAAAAGGTTGTGCTGAAGTGTTTCTTTCCTATTGCGTTTTACTCCCCCTTGTGCCATCCCTATTGAGACGGGAACCATCCCAGGGCAAGGCCTGTCTGCTGCACCAGGGCCAGTGGGGCGTCCTCAGGAACAGCTCGAAAGCACAACTGCAAAACCCACTCTGAACAATACCAGAAACTACAAAGAGCTCCCTATGGGAAGTATGGAGCCACTGCACATATTTGTGCTTGTTTGTTTAGGTCCTTTGTTAGACATCCAGGAGGAGCTTGTCCGGGACAGCCACTTTTTGTGAAAGCAAAGAGGCTTCCTTTGCTACCCCTCCCAGTGCACACAGCCCCAAGGCTTTGTTCTGGAGGCTTATCAGCCCCCCAGACTCAGGGAGCAATCACACGGATTTCCTGGATAGCAGCGCACCGGATGGTTTTTGCAGCGCTCGGCATAAATAGCTTTGGAATTGAGGAAATGCTCGGTCCCAGTAGGAACTCCAGCACACGTCCCCCGGGCAGGACAGCAGGGACAACAGGGCACAGAGAAGCAGCTGCACTGGGGTGACAGCCACCAGAGCCTCTGCAGAGCGCACAGGACATGGGCTGAGGCAGTCTCCCGCTCTAGCCACTTCAGACAGGGCAGCAAGCTGCAGCTGGCCACTTGCTATCATATCCTTGGATGTTTTCTTTTAATATACCAAAAGCCGCAAAATGAGGACACCTGACCAGAAGGCTGGGAGCAAGCTCTCCTGCTTTCCTAAGTGGATGGGAAAACTTAAGAGTAGAGGGCCCTTAGAGAAGGGAAATAAGGAAAATCACTGTCCTAGTTGTCCCCTTGATTGCTTTCACATAATGTTCTCTTCCCGGCCTTTGCAGATTCTCTCTGGGATCTAGAGTCAAGCTGGTTATAGAGAGAATGGAAATATGAGGTACCCTGGGAGTTCAGCTGTCAGAGGCCCTCAGCAAGCTCTGGGAACAGGAAAAGCTGCTTTTCCTGAAGCCATGAGGCAGGGCTACAGTGAGTGCACACTGAGTGGGACATCTCTGTCCAAATAGGAAAAGTCCAACATTTTCTGAACTACTTCAGTTCAGTTTCTCCTTGGAGATGAAGGCATCTGGAGAACTTTGACCTTACTAGCTGTGGGGGGATGGAAGTCTGACGGGAGGGTCATCAGTGACATTTCACAGCTCACTGCTGTGTTCTGACACTCACAGTGCCTTGAAAGATTCCACTGTTATCCAAACCAAACGCAAAAAGAGCAACAGCCATCAAAACTGAACATTTGGGTTTCAAAGAAAAAGAAGCTTTTAATGTTCTATAGCATCTGTGCCACAGCCAGAGACAGAAAGCAAAGGACTTGTTTCAGGATGAAAGACACACTTGTACCAGTGCTTCCTAATCTGATCTCAGAGGGGCCAGACAAGCTGGAAGAGGTATCAAAGTCGAGCAGGTGGGGTGGATGCAATGCCAATTACACCCTTGAAGAGCCACATTCCTTCTCCAGAGGAAGGACAGGAATACATTATTGTAATTACACCAGCTCGGGGGCAGCAGATGAAACTAAGACTTGTGGAACCAGACACAGCCAACTGCTACAGCTCCTACCAGAGCATCAAGTCTGTTCATATTCCAAGAATGACACGGCAACATGCAGCCAAATTCTGGGTAGGGAGCTCATTACTTACCAAGCCTCTAGAAAGTGGGAGAGGTATTATTTAACTAAGATTAGCCTGGCGCATTCTTGAAACATGACATTTCCTATTTTTCCATGAGACAAAGAAAACAGTCTGGAACAGACATTTTCTAAGCTGTCACTTTGCCTTTAAATCCTGGTAAAAGGGCATGTCTCAGAGAACAGAATGAAAACAGGAACAGCTACATTGTACCATCGTTCTGCTCTTACCTGTCATCAATAGAGTCCACTTTCTCCTGGATTTTATCAGAGTTAATGTTCCCATCACTAACGAGCCTCCTGCCCGTCTCCACAACTGCATTGATCTTTTCTTCATTGGCATCCATGGTGGTCATGAAATCCTCCTGCTTTTTAATAGCAGCTTCTGCTCCTTCTAAGGTAGTTGGCATCTCCGTGTGCGCCAGAACATACTCCTGGGATTAAAGAAATCAGACAGAAAATTGTTACACTCAGACTATGCTGCTGCTCTGACAACAAATATTTCCCAAGAACAGTTTGAAGTAAAATACAGTTAGAAAAGGGCAATTTTTCTGCTTGTGGCTCTCCTGCCAATAGACTTTGTCTGTTAACTGCTTGCAGTATACGGTGCCAACCTGTAGAAATGAAGTCAGGTATATCTTGACCACTTGCCTGGTTATTAAGGAAAGCTTCTGCTTGCTTGGTATCTCTGAGAAACAGCTGGTAGGCATGAGACTGGGAAAGGAGATTTTGCCTGTTCTCCCACATTTTGTGAAGCTCATTCCATCCGGTGTCCAAAGCCTGTAGGCGCTGGCGTAGGAACATGTACTGAGCATCAGTTTGCCCTTGTGTCACCATCTCACCCATGTCCCTCATCTTCTGATAATCTTCCTCGTAGTTGTTGATCTCATTCTTGATATTCTCGTGCTGAGTGAGCAGCTTCTCAGCCTCTGTCAGGGTGTTGGGCATATCTTCGGAGGCGATTGCAGTCTGTGTTCTGGAGAGCCAGGACTGGAAGTCATCCAGATCTCTCAGGAATTGTTGAAGCTTGCTGGCCTCTCCCAGGGACTCTTCCCGGTTCTTCAGGGTGGTCTTCATTTCTTCCCACACATCATTGATCTCTGCAAGCCGTGAAAGGATGGCTTGTGCCTGGTCAGGATGCTCCGATTCCAGCTTCTCTGCCTCCTTTTGCAGGTCACTGAGCTTGGCTTCGATGGCCACCAGGTCCCGTTCCATGCCCGTCAGCTTCCTCTGCAAGGCCATCACTCCAGCCAGGTCATTACCCAGGTCTTGTGTGGACTCAATCACTTTGGTCTTTTCCCTGATCCAGGATTTGGTTTCATTACATTCAAGATGGTAGTTCTGGATACTCAGAGCAGAGAGCAGAGCATCCTTCTTCCTATCTACCAGTTCTCTGAACTGGCTCCACCTGAAATGTGTGAGGAGAGGAGAGCAGAGAAATTGAGATTTGTGGGAAAAGGATGTGGCAGCATTGCAGCTGCTCTCACCAGCTTGGTAAACCCAGCTACTCAGGGTTTTCTCAGTCCTTCCCACACCATCAATATTTCTAGCAAAGCAACCATTAACCCAGATGTGGTATGTATTAGAATGTGACAAGTACCAGCACATTGAGTATAGTTTTTCCTCAAGCGAAAAATTGGCAGTTACATCAACTTTTCGCACTCCCTTGGTTTATTCTGAAGCTAAAAAATGAGGGAGTTTACACAAAACTATATTGATTTCCTTTTTATCATAGTAATTATTACAGTCTATTTCCAGCTCTCAAGTCAAGGTACTGACACACTCAGGGCCTGATTAAGTCAAGAGCAAAACTCCATTTGATAATTAAGTATTTGAAAGGCACAACTCTTTCCTTTTGAAGCTTTAAAGGCCTGCCTTGAAGACACTTCAGGTAACAGCATCAGAATATCTTTAAAAAGCCTATTTAAAAAAAACAAATGACCCCACCATACTTGTTCCAGCTGGTGTGATGTTCCTGAGCACGAGGCTTTCACTTACCTTGTGTTGAGTTTATCTTGCTGTGCTTTGATCTTCTCCCCAGGGTGGCCACTGTGCATCAGCTGCCTGGCAATCTGATTCACCACAGCCACACGGGATGCCTGGTTGTTCATTTCTGGCTCCAAGCTTTCAAACCTGGAGTGGGGGAAAACAAACAAACACAAGATCCCCCAGGCATTAGAGAATCTGAGCCACAGGCAAGCTGAAAAAGGTAGCTGGGGTAAAACATTTCCACCCAGTATTCCCCAAACTTCCTGGTCAAGGCGTTCTCACCTGTGCTGGATCACTTCCAGGTCCTCCAGCTTCTCTGGAATCTGCATATTATTCAGCCACTTCTCCTTTTCATCAATCCAAAGCTCACAAGCATCTGCCTCACTGAACATCTTATAGAGAGCAAGGGTATCCTGCAGGGCCTGTTTACGCAGCCGGGTCAGCTCAGCAACCTCTTTGTATCTCTCCTCAATTCCGGACAACCGGCCTTGCACATCTGGAGACTCCGCGTGCTCCTGTGGCAAGGCCTTGGCCTGCTCGTGAAGAGAGTCGATGGTCGGCCGGTAGCTCGCAATCTCTTCAGCCACATCTTTGTGTTTCTTGACCAAGGACTGAGTGGAATACTCATCATGGCCAACATCATTGCTGGAGACAATCTTGAGGATGTCCAACATCCACGCATCAATATCGTCAGCATCAGCCTGGAACTGGTGAAGGAGAGAGGCTTCCTCCAGCCGCTTCTTCCGAATGGCAGATAACTGCTCCAGGTTAGCCCACTGCTCCCGGATATCCTTAATTCTTTCTCTGATCTTCTCAGACCCAAAATGCTCTTCCACGATCATGTCTTCACCTTCTTTTATCGCCTGCTGAAAGTGGCCGCTGCGGCCACTCATCTCATCCTCAAAAGCCTTGTGTTTACTCAAGAGTCGGACAACACTGGTTAGGTCCTTCCCATAGTCATCAGATGACAGGATCTGCTCCTTCTCCCTGATCCAGCCTTCCTCTTCAGCCATTTCCCAGAAGAATTTCCAGAGGCGCCGCGACTCCTCGAGGCGTGCGCGGCGCTCGGCCGCGAGCTGGCAGAGCTCCTGGTAGCAGAACTCCATGTGAGCCACGCGGTCTCTGATCACCTGCGGGTCACAGGGCTTGTACCCTGCTCGGACAGAGAACATGTGTTACCACCTGGGCTCGCTCACTCCCATCCCCACAGCTGTGGCATATGCAGAGCTCTGAATTCCTGTGTGTTCCAGCTACAACGCTTACATGAAAGAATCCATAGTTTAAGGAAAGGGAGTGGGAAGTGTTCAAGCTCCACCACACAACAACACAGATCAGAAAATACCATTCTTTCCAGAAGACAAAAAAATCCCAAAAGTTAAGATATTCATAACTGTTTCCAGTGAGACAAAATTCACTGAATTCAGATTTATACACAACTGCACAAAATGGACATAATTTACTCTAGTTAACAACACTGGGTTCTAAGGAATTGCTTCCTTTTAGGATAAATGGAGACACTATCAGACTGGATCCAACCATCTGTGTAAATGTTTGCATTAGGAACACAGCATGGGGAACCATGGTGACCTCTACAAAGCCACAGCAGCTGCTGGTGGAGGAGCGTGACATCCCGTGCAAAACACAATGCCACACTCAATTCCTGAGCAGGTTCCTGGACAAATGAATCATCGACACGCTGAGTACAGAAGGAACAAATGGAGCTGGATTCTCTCATTCTGGTGAGGATTTAGCTAACCTATCTTGCAGAGCCAATGAGTCTCACAGATAACCTCAGAGGTAATTAAGAAAAAAGGGGTATGTTGGGTGCCGATTACCTTCTCCATCGGTGGCAAACTTCTGAGCAGAGGCATTGACCCCTCTCACTCTCTCAGCCTGAATAGCAATGTCAGCTTCCACCAGAGCGTGTTTCTGCAGCAGGTCTTCAACTCCCAACAAATGTTTGCCATAGTCTTGGGACAGCAAAAGCACCTGAACAAAATGAGAAAGACAAGTAAAACAGGCTGAAGGACATAAGCTGTTTGCTTCTCTGGGACTCCAGGCACTGGTAACTGTTGGGGCATTAGGTCAGAACTCCAGGCCCATAAGGACAGAAATTCCAAACGTAGAGACAAGGCTGATACAAATTTGAGCCAGTATTTTTGAAATCACTGGCAACCATGAAGAACTTGACTGCTCTTTAATGAATTTTCCGTCTAGGATGCTGAGAGGCTGAGTTAGCTCAGCAGGGCCAAGGAGCAGCACTCAGCCCAGGTGCTGTGAGCTCCCGCTGAGTGACACACAGCTTTCTCTCCTCAAACAGCTTCCAAGTTCTGCTGGCTGATGGACAAGTCATGGTCCTTTCCCTTCCCAGATCCCAGGAGAACAGACAGGAAGAAATTCAAGCTTTTTAAAGCAGAGAGGTGAAGAGGTGACTTGCTCCCCACGTAAATCATGACGGAGAGAGATTATTTATTTCACTTTCACCCAATCTGTCATCTTTACCCAAGCACTGTGACCAAAACTTCTGGGCTCTATGAGACAGACACAAAGCTGAAAAGTAGCTTTTTATAGGAGTGAACTTGCTCTTTTTCCTTTCTTGTTTTTAATCTTTATTGTTAAAAAATCATAAGGAATTTGTTCACTGTTCTTGAATGTGGATCTTCTGGGTCTGTCTACTAAAGCAGAGGGGCAAAATGAATCTTAAAACTTGACAGAAAAGGACACGGACACCTCTGAGGAATATCTGGTCTGTGCTCTCAAAGGACTTTCACCCACCTTCATCTCATCCATCCAGTCCATAATGTACAGCATTTCCTGGAAAATCTTCTGCAGCCCAAGGTTCATCTCCAGCCGCTGTCTCCGTGCCCGGAGCAGCTCCAGGAGATACTCCCACAGGCGGATAACATTGTCCTTCCTTGCAGTGATACGTTTGATGTCATGGTAGTTTTCAGTCTCGAGCTCCTTCGCCACTGCCACCACGGCCTGAACCCGCTCCTCATACGCCGCGATGTCCGTCTCGATGGCCTCGTGCTTCTT
>VYZR01136937.1:0-10527 GCA_013400675.1 Oxylabes madagascariensis
TCTCTCTCTCTCTCCCTCTCTCCTCTTATGCTGTCATGTTCACTCTCATTCTCTGCAGGACGTACGCTGTTGTAGGGCTAAAGGTCTCCTTTTGTCAGGCTAAGGTCAAGTCCCTGGTTGGCAGAGGGCAGCCCTTCATACAGGCCTGTCCACGGCATACTGGCAAGGGCTCAGGTTGGAAGCTGCTGTCTGCACCGCTGGGTAGGTGAAGTTGGCATGCTGCTTGGCCTTCAGCCGCAGGCTGGCCAGGCTGGAGTTGCATGTGTCCCTGTACATGTAGGGGCTGGCTGTTGAGGCGTAAGGACAGGCACTGGATGAGACAGCAGAGTTGAGGCTCGGGCTGTTCAGATTATTGATGTTTCCCAGGTTGTTGAGGCTAGGGGCTGGTACTCCGGTCACCGCAGTAGGGACCATGGATGAAGGCATGGTCATTGAGGTGATGGAGCTGGGTGGGGAGAACATGGGCTGGGAGGAGAGGGGACTGACGTTCATGGAGTTGAAGAATGGAAAGCTCTTTGCCGAGAGCGGACTGCTGGCAAGCCCCTTGGTGGCCCAGTTGTTATAGGAATAGCTGGAATACATGTCATCATAAGGCTGCATCAGTCCATTGAACTGGGCTCCGAAGCTGTTCTTGCACAATTCGGCCTGTTGGTTCCTCTCTCGTTTCCTCCACTTAGCTCTGCGGTTTTTGAACCAGACCTGCAAGAGAGAGAGAGGGAGAGCATGGGAATTGCTCTGGCTGACCTTGCAAGGGGCCTTGCCCTGGTTTCTTTGCCCAGCAGGACAAGAGCTGTTGAAGGGCTGGTGAAGCTCCCAGGGAGATGGGAGGCTGAGCATCAGGAAAGAGCTGCAGCAAGATGTGTGGGCTTCAGGGTCATCTCCCAGCAGGAATCACCGGGTGGTCCTCAGCCAACAGACAAAAACCCAAACCACTGCCATTTCACAACATACAGAATAACCCACCTCACTCAACAAACAGATGCCCTTTATACAGGAAAAAGAGAGCAAAATACTTGCTGTATTTCCAAGTGACCATAGCCAGGAAGAGGGGTTGGGGTTGTGTGACTTGGGAGCAAAGTTTTTGGGGACGTGGCTTGAAAGCTGCTGAACAGAGAACATAACTTCACTTCTTTTGACTTTACCTCAGGACTGGCTTGGAGTTGGGTGTTGTAAGTTTGTCTTCTAAAAGGAAAATCTGTTAGTGTTAGAGGGGTTCAAACAATATAACTTCCTAGAGCATGGAAGCTGCTGGAAGGCCATTTGTGATGCTGCTAACTCGTATTTCTAGTAGCAGAGAGAAACTGTCACTCCAGCTGGAGCCCTGCCATACCATGCCTGTGACTGCACATTGGTTTGGGAACCCAAAAGAGTGCCCTCCAGCAAGAGTGAGTCTGGGGATTGATGGTATGCAAGGAAGGAGTCTGCTGGGTCGAGGCAGCCAGCTGGTGGGGCTCTGTGGGGCAGAGCCTGGGCTTTGTATCTACCTCTATAATTGCAAGGTGGCCCTGGATGGGGAAGGCACCACCATCATGAGGTATGTGTGTGGCAGGATGTGTCAAATCTCAAGTGTAGACCCTGGTGAGGTGTTTCCAAGACAGGGAAATTTTCTAGTGCTCCTAATTCCTTCCTTGCTTTGGGGACAGCTTGGTCATGTAACACAGCAGGCTTCTTCCCCACAAGCTCAGGCCCAGGAATGTGGAAGGGCTGCAGTCCTACCCGGACCCGTGCCTCTGTCAAGTTGGTCCAGACTGCAATCTCCTCCCTGGTGCTCATGTCTGGATAACGGTTCCTCTGGAAAGTGGCTTCCAGCTCTTGGAGCTGCTGGCTGGTGAAGTGCGTCCTCTGCCTCCGCTGCTTCTTTTTGAGCGAGCCGTCTTCAGGGTTGGAATCGTCCGTCTGGTTTTGCTGGGACTTCTCAGTGTCTGTGTGAGAAACAGAAAGATGGGAGAGATCCCCTGAGTTAACTTGAGAGCTTGGGTGCAGCTGGGGAGCCTATCCTTGGGGCAACCAGTGCATGCTCGGTGAGGTCTCCTTCCACTGCAGCCACCAGGAGTGGTCCCATCTCCCTCCCGTGTCCTTGCAAGCAGGCATCCACACAGCACCAAAACCAATTCCCCCTTTATGCAGCACAGATTGTCTTTGTTTAACTGCCATAACAGATGTTAGCTTCCAAGTGACTGGATTTAGATTTTCCAAACTTCCAATATTTGGGTTTCATTTATTGTAGTTCACATGGGGCACAGGGGCAGAACTTACCCAGATCAGAAGGTTCTTACTCTGCTTAAAACTCTCTGCCTAAGGTGCCTTTTAGAAAAACTGAACAGAAATTGACACAACACAGCAAAAGATCCAGTCATGTTTCTGTGGACAAGTGATGGGAAAAGGCAAATTGCAAATTGATAGCAAGCTGAGGCTCTTCAATTAATTATACCTGAGGAGCACAAATTTTCACTGCCCTTTTTGCTCCTTTACATTCTTACTTAGGTGCATATGTTTTGATTTTTAAAAAATAGGGAAAGGCCTCTCTTAGACCTTACCATGAAGCACTCCAACATCTCCCTGTCTTTCTGCCCCTGCCCTCCTCCTCATTCACAGATCTCTCTCCTAGAGGCAGTGTCTTTCATTTCACTACCCATTAAATGAACATCTCAAAACTCTCCAGTGTTCACCCTGATATCTTGCTGAAATGTACAGCTCAGCCTCCTTCTGGGCATCAAGTCCATTTCTTTTGGCTGCTGTGGGTGGAGGTGGGCAGCCAGCAGCTTCCATGTGCCACAGCCCTTTTTGGGAGCTGTGCAAATACAAGCAGGCAAAATGCAAATAGGGGCAGAATGCAAACACAAATATCTTCCATTTAGTTGTCCTCCATAGAGTGCCCAATTGCTCAAATGTAGACATCTTCTTTTATGATGGAAGAAAGCTATAGCTTGTGTTTGATCAAGACAAGTCACTATAGAGGAAAACATACTCCAGTGAAAATAAATAATTTCTGGTGTTCAACTCCTTCCTCTGATCTAGAAGCCAGGTGAAGCATTTCCAAATGAAAATCAGGTCTTCAGCAGGGAGAGGAGGTGTTCTTTTACAATGGGAAATAGTCAGCTAAACTAAATAGAAATTTTTTTCAAATAGCTCCCAAACTGTTCCACTTGGAAGAACAACCTTTAAAAAAATCCTGGCATCACTCTGCTACAATTGAAATTTTTGTTTGGTTGCAGTTCTTTGAGTGGAAGCTAGTTTAAAAGGCTTCAAAGTCAACCTTCAAAGGCTACATGAAGGTGTCTGGTACAGCCCCATAATGAGTAGGAAGGCAAGGAGATAGCAGCCTAGAATACAGTTAAATCAATGAAAAAAGGGATTCCACAAGTCAAATAGTTGTGCTCTGGAATAATAGGCTCTGTCTTTTCCATTTAGTTTTTATGGGGCATGCAAGAGGCCTAAAAGCATCTGAGCCCCCACAGAGACGCTACAGGGCAGTGTTGTGCCAACAGCAGGTGCTTTAGTGGGCCCCAGACTGGAAGATGCTCCTGTCTCAAGAACCTGGTGCCACTGCCTTGTTCCTATGACAGCCTGTTAATTCAGAAATATTTTCCTTCTGTTCCTGGAAAACCCTCCTTGTACTTGCCTTTCTTCAAAGGGACCAATGCTGGAGTTGCAGAGAGCGTGTGCAGGAGAGGTTCTTGCTCTCCAGGGAGGAAACCCTGGGTGTGGTCAGTGATTTGCTCCCCACCAGCCGCCTCTGCTTCTGTAGCACATCTGATGCTATCCACCAGCAGGAATGTGAATGCAAGGACAGTGAGATGGCCACTGCTCACAGCAGCAGGGTATAAGTTGGTTCTTCTGAGCAGGAAGGTGCTATGTCCTGTTCTCAGCATCAGGACCAGTTTGTGTTTCCATCCAGGCCGTACCTGCACAAGAACTTTCTCAGCACACTCTTGAAACAGAGCCATAGGAACTGAAAAGTGGAATGAAAGAGCTTGGTTGTGGTCTTGTGCTACTCTTCTTATTTTCATGAGCATCTTTGTTTGTGGATCCCATATTCAGCAGAACTCTTGGAAGCATGCTCTTAATGTGGATTTTTATAGTGGTTCTTGCCAAGGAGATCAATCTGATTTCTCTAGCTCAGTGCTCTAAACCAGTATTGGATGTGGGAGATTCTTGCACTATCCATCTCCAGAAGAGATTAAATGGGGAGTGATGCCACCCATCTGAGCTAGTTATTCGGAATGGCTCAATAGAGATGAACGGACAGCATTAGGTTTGTTTGGTTATCTGCTGAGCCTGGGTTAATTAGGAGCCTGATGCATACAGGGGATGTGTTTTCACCAAAGTTCCTGACAAATATTCATTTCCAAAGGGGCTGCTGTGAAGCAGAGGCTATGCCCTAATCGGGAGCTCCTGCCCAGGACTGCCCTTCTTCACTCAGGAAGAAAGTATACCAAGAGGGAAAGAAAATGGAATGAAGGTACCACTGGTTTATGGGCTACATCTGGATGAAAGAGATCACAATATATCTTGTTTGGTATTTGTCTTCTCAACACCCTCTGGTATACCTACTTTCCACAAATCCTAAGTCTAAGGAGAAGTAGGAATCCCAACTTTGAGCCTTGAAAAATCTCTGCAGTTCATCTTGGTGTCCTCCTTGTTTCCATACCTGCTACCTGTGTTTCTTCCTGTGTGTCATCTCCTTTCTGCTTCTTCTATAAGCAGGGAATAAGTGTCCTCTGTAAAAGGTGCAGAGTTTTGACTGATTGCAGTGGGGACCCAATCTATGGCAATACAGGGAAAGAAAGGAGCCCACAGAAATGATGTGGGTGCCTTGAATCCATGCTGAGGAGCACAATATGGGGAGATGTGGGGCAATTCTTTACCTGCCTCATTCTTCATCCTTGCTCTCCCCTGACCTGTGCTGCATGATGAAACCTAACAGAAGGGGGTGTCATAAACCATGCCATACAATTGCAGGACACTTGAGATCCCTGAGTGCTGAGCCCAGACAAGCAAAGTTTGTATTCACTTCCTCAGGATCTCTTACTTGTGTGGATGAATGAAGCAGGGCCAAGGAGAAGTAGGGAGGCTGCTCTCTTGAGAGGTGCTGGAAGTGCAGCCCTGCCCCTGTCCCAGGCAGCCCTTGGTAGCCAGCTCTATTCTGCCTGACACTGTTGATGCATGATGCAGAGGCCATCAGCCTCTGGTGCAAAGGCACAAGCTGCCAGCATCTGCATACAGGTAATGCTGACAGTCACCTCCCAGAACCATTTTATTTCTAGACTGCTCAAGACAGTGGGGAGGGATGTAGCCAGACATCCAACGCTCATTGTCACCCCAAAATAGGTTGTGGAATATATCTTGTACACGTTCGCCCACTCAGTGAAACGACTGTGGCCATAGCTGGAATTAGCTGCTCATGCCTAATGGAAAGAAAAGTCAGTGCCTAAATTGGCACTTCTGCAGCGTGCCAGGGTGGGCTCAATAGGGAAGGCCACTTGAATGGAGACACTGCCATGCATCCAAAGCAGCTGACGAGGAGACACTGAGCTTGGGGATGTGCCCAACTAAGGTACGTGTGCAGTGGGGAATTTGTCAGGTGGACTCTCTGACTCTAGTTATCCCAGTGTAACTCCCTTCATGATACTTTCTCTGGGGAATTT
Source organism: Oxylabes madagascariensis (assembly GCA_013400675.1). Taxonomy (NCBI): domain Eukaryota; kingdom Metazoa; phylum Chordata; class Aves; order Passeriformes; family Timaliidae; genus Oxylabes; species Oxylabes madagascariensis. The sequence goes on from VYZR01136937.1 coordinate 5,649, forward strand.
TAATCTGCATCATTATCCTTATTAGCTTTTGTATGTGGGTGAGCCTGGAGGCTTTACACAGAGAGCAGTGGACTGTCCCCAGCCCCCACTCCCTCATGCTGGCACTGGCAGAAGCAGCTTTGCATTGTCCTGGCACATCCAGAATAACAAGGAATGGAATGGTAACTGGACAGATGTAAAATCCAGAGGAAACCATAGCATTTGGTAGCTGATTTCTGAACAGGTGTGAATGGTGATGTTTCTTATTGAGAGCCTGATAAAGAATTCAGCAGGCTTGGGTTTTACTCAGCCTTTGGGAATGCTCAGAGGCACCTCTGTGGGAGAGCAGCAGAGCAGTGCACCAAGGCACACGTGAGGAGATTTTTTCAGTTAAAGCAGGAGTAAGAAAGCATTTCACCTTAATGTCTGAACCTGGAAAGTTCAGCCTAAGGTTTACCTTTACCATGGAAAGTTTAAACCCAAACAGTTAAAACAGAGGTAAAAAAAATAAAAGGGCAGTTTATAATTAGATGTAACCCACTTGGATACTTCCTATCTTGTGGGGAGAGCTCTCCTGCTCTGGGGATCCTGTTTAGGCAAACACAATAAAATCTTGATTGGGTTGTGACCTGACTTCCCTGGCTCTGGCCTACCATGGGCCGTACCCTTGTGAGCAGTGGCTTCCTGCAGCCGGGGTCAGATGACCCCACCACTGAGATGATGTTCCCAACCTCCCAATAGCTGTCATTGCAATATAGACCCTTATGCCTTTCCCCTGCTTGTTGGCACAGCCATGCTGCTATGGCATTTTGCTGGCTCCCAGTACAATGGGAAACTGTTCCTCTGGGAGCACCACAGCCAGCTCCTGCAAGCCACTGGCCACCCAGATCCACCCACAAGGATGGGTCAGGGTTTTTCATGTGTCTTGAACCTTGCACTCACCGCTGTGGTCCTGCCCTTTGCAGCTGTGCTCGTGTTGAGGAGTTCCAGAGTCCGAGAGAGACAAGGCTGGGCTGCGAGCCTCCGTGTCTGCCAGCAGGTTGAAATCCATGGGGCAGAGATGGGTGGTGGAGAAGGAGGAATCTGAAAAACAGTAGTCACAGGGTGATCAGAGAGATCAATCTGTGTGTGACCTCTCGTCACCACCGCCAGCAGGGACTTGCTTTGAGGAAAGGTCTAGGAAAAGGAAAGGATCCCTGTGTGATCCTTGGACACCTCTGAGTTTCTTGGCTGGAAAATGGACATACTGGGCTTTCAGCTGAGCTTCCCTATAAATCAAAGATCATCTAGTGACACTTCTATTTGCAGCCTTCAGAGAAAGAGCCTCCAATTTATAGGTGACATTCAGACTGAAATAGCAACGCCGGGAGCATGCTGTGTAATGGAGATCTGAGGAAGTGGTTCTGGGCCAGCCAAGGGCTGTTAGCACCTTCCCCAGTCATCCCACCTCTCCCATCCTCCCTGCCCAGCTTCCCTCTTCTTTCTCCCTTGTTTCTCCATGAGCTGGCCAAGCCTAAGTAAAGCTATTCAAAGAGCACGACATTCACACATCTCAAAAGAAAAGCATTCCTGTGCCTGGCACTGATAGGAAGGCACACCTGCCTGCACAGCCACTGCTACAAGCAGACATCCAGGCAGTGCAAGTGGACTCCTTTGGGGTACACAAGGACATCTGGAACCAGGATTAACATGGGAATCACATTTCACACGCTTAGGTGCCTGGGAATGAGTGGTCCCAGCTGCAGCAGGAGCTTGCTTCCAGCCTTAGATCATGCTGACTTTAGGCTCCCCAGGACCCTTCAAGAGATGGGCCTGTGCTCATGAGCTTTCATCTTCTTTGGCTGAAAGCATCCCAGCTGGGAGCTGTCAGTGCTGCTCCCCATGACAGCAGGAACCACTGTGACTCTTCTGCCACCTCTTTCCACACCTCTCTGTCCCAAGATCAATTCTTTTCATCATTCACTTCTTGAGGACCCTGTAACCTCCACCTCTGTTGCCTAAAGGAGGGCACAGCTGAGGGCACCACTTTGTTCTGGACCACATTGGATGCTCATGAAGAGGCACGCATGAGGCAGTAAGTGTTCCAAGCCTGGCTACATCCCCTTGGAAAGGTGAGCTGGTCCTGTGTTAGCCCCTAACCTGAATTTTTGGATCATAACCCAGCAAAATGCAGGATGTTTCACTGCCACCAGCATACAGTTTATGAAGGCTGGATCATTTTGAAGGGACCACAAGCAGCTTCTGAAACTTCGGCCACCCCCAGCTGATACCTCACCTTCTCAGCTAGGGATTCTTTTCCTCTGAGACACAACAGCTGATACACTGTGCCAGGATCTGGGACCCCTGGGTTTAGGGAAGTTTGGACCAGGTGTTTGGGACTTTCAAACTTTAGGTGGAGATCAGTAGTAAAGGCTGGATCATGGGTGGTGAAGGATTGCCCAGCCCCTCAAATCCATACGTGTCAGGGAGGGAACGTGCTGAAGACAGTCTGGACTGTGTTAGTTTTTAGACATGTAAACAAGAGATTAATCACATAGCTGTTGCACCTCATTTGGAGGTGGATGACAGTGACTAAGAATGTATTTTCAGAGCTGTCTAAAGCCTCCTTTAGTCAATATGCACAAGGCTGCTGCCAGGGCCTTTGTCAGGGCTGATCCCCATACCTGTAGTGTGCTTTTCAGGCTGCGATGAGAGGGAAAGGAGCCATTTTCTAATGGTTATCTGGCTGGCTTCTGCAGCCGATCTCACTCACAAAACCCCTGCAGTTTTCCTTGCTCTTCACTTCACTTGACCTCCATTCACTGCCTCTCCCAGGTACTGGTGGGACAGTCTCAACACCGACCTCAGTCAGTGCTCTCTAGAAGCAGCACCTTATGAACCAGAACATGATTCTGGTTTCCCAGACCTTTGCCTTGCTCTGAGCTTGTCCTCTCCTATGGGAGAGAAGTGGCAGGACTCTGGCTTGGCCATGAGGCTGGTTTCCATTTCCACTTCGTGGCAAGCCTGACCTTTGATGTCTGCAGGCTGTGTTAAGCTCCTGGCAGCAGCCAGGCACAGCCCTGTTGCATTCTGCTGTGTGTACATATATGAAGTGATGTGACAGGGGCTGTGTTTTCTTTAATACCTTTGCATGGAGTAGGGGAGTCCATCTGCTGCTGATATTGCCATGGCTTTTAGCATTACTCTCAGAATTATGCAGAAACGCGCAGTGAATTAATTCCATGGATTAAGTCTTGATTAAGATGTGTGTCACTTTGCTGTCTCAGAATTTATTAAGAGCCCTTCTTGAGTCTGCAGCAGATGGAATTTCTGCCCAATGTTTGTAGATGATAATTTCCCCTCTTCTACAGCCATTTGCATATGATTGCATCTGTCAAGCACAATTTCCTCTCTTCTAGAGCTTGACTCTGTACTGGACGATTTAAGGAGGAATTCAGATCCTTGCCTTGCTGTAACTCAAGGACAGTGTCCTCCTGTGCAGGGTCCTGTTTTCTCTTTTTTCCACATCTTGCATTGCTTGCATCTGTACAAACTACAGTGAACATAGTAAAACCAGGGGGGAGTATCTTACATAGGCAAGGTTCCATAGGTGTAAATCACAACACAAGGTACAAGGCTCAGGAGAGCCTAGTCCTGGTATTGAAAATCTGTGCCCCATCCTGGGCTGCACCAATGCAGTAGTTGCAAAGTTCATCCAAGCTGCTGGACACAACATAGCATGCTGGCCTGCCTCAGAGATACAGGGGCACTTAGATTAAAACTTATGAATTGTGGTCAGTATTCAAGTTTAAACTGGGACTTGTGGCTGAGCACAAGTTTGCTTTGTGAACTGAATTTAAAAGCAAGAGTATTTCAGAGAGGAGGTGTTGTATGTATATATGTAATTGCATAACCTATTGCATGTGCCATATGTGGTGCCATCAAGGAATGCCTTTTCAGTTTGCTCTGAGCAGGTCATGGAGAAGCAAAAGCAAGGGGAGAGAAGGATCTGCTCAGGATGATTATAAAAGCAGGAAAAGTCTGCAATGGTGACAGCACGTGAGGTCTGTACCAATGTATTTACCCAAAGACAACCCCATGCGACTGACACAAAAGGCTGTAAGGTATTCTAGATTATACAGCCCTTTTGGATTTAAAAAAAGGAGCTTTCATCCACATTGGTTAGATCTTGCTGTAGGCAGAGACATTAAGAAAGTCAACACTAAACCTTCATGGCATTTCTACTAAGTTGTTTGCCTGGTCTCAAGGAATCAGTGAAATTGGCACCTCAAAAATATTTTTGGATAAAATCAAATTTACCATCTTCACGTGACTCTTCATCTCACTTTCTTTTAACATAAAAGAATGGTTTCTTTAGAGACAGCTCCTGTACTAGCAACATGCAGCCAGGCTTGCTCAAAGGCTTCAGTTTGGTAAAACTAGCCATGCCTCCCAGTCTGCTCCAGCACCTATAGCTCCTTCCATCGATGTATGTTATTGCCCCTGAGATAAAGGATCCCAAACCTCTAACAAACACCTCTTCTTCCAGTCACTGCCCATGTACATCCTTTCCTTGGTGCCCATGTGAACATGCTGTGGCCACCTGTGCAAGACCCTCCAGCCAGACAGGGAATTGCCATCCCTGCTCCATGGGCATGGTGGAGGGCAGGAGAAGAGCAGTCCTGGCTCTAGGCCTTTTCTCTTTTCAAATGCACCCCCTTTCTATTTCTGTGTCAGTTCCCGACTGCCCAAGCTGGGGCCATTTAGGCAGTAGAAGCAGGACATCCCTTTGTGAGAAGGGCAACCTTGTTTACCTGAAAAGAGAAACAAGGGTCCCTGTGACCTGTCTCCTGGTTCTCAGTAACACACTGCTCCATCACCTGGGAGCAAAGAGGCTGTTGCTTGGATTGTTTTTTTTTTT
>VYZR01136941.1:0-10989 GCA_013400675.1 Oxylabes madagascariensis
AAAAAAAAAAGGATGCACTCTTGAGGTTATTCAAAGCCACATGTTGTTACAGCTCAATGCCAAGAACATTCTTCAACAGCTCCTCAGCTGGAGGAAGGATTCTTCATGCTTTTGACTGAGACAAACAAACACAGCCTGGAGGACTTGGACAGCATCAGAATCCTTCAGACAGCTCTGAAGGATCTCGGTTGTTGGAGCTGTCCACCCAAGCAGACTGCACGGGAGACCAGAATTGCCCAGACAAGCCCTGCTATCAAAACCAGAAGCCCTTGCAGCAGGCCAACCGAGCCCATGCTGAGAAGCTCAGAACAGGGTGGGTAATTCTAGCCCGTACTGCTCCCTGCAGGGTGAGACATCCAGAGCCCATCCAGCCCCACGGCTGGAGCTTTGGCTGAGCCACAGCGGGCTCTGTGAGGGAGCGGTGCATGGGGTTTGCCTTCAGGAGATCAGGAACCCATCACTGGTGGGAACTGCAGAGCACCAGGAGCAAAGGCTCACCAAAACGTGAAGGCAGCTGGGTTAGACTCCCAGAACCCAACACGCTGGCAAAAGTCTTTCATTGTGATGGCCCGTGAGAGAACACAAGGGTGTCACAGCCCTCCTGGGCCAGCTGCCCCAGAAGAACAAGCTCTGTAAGCAGATTCCCCATTGCATGCACCAGTCGTCAATGTTATGCTAAAAAAGTGTAAAGGAGAAGACAACTGGGTGGGATCAGGAGAAAAAAAACACAAATGAAAAGAAAAAATAAATCCCGTCTTTGCAGAAATAAAAGTTTTATGCTTCCAGCTTTGAGATATCTGAGCACCTCAACCACCTAACAGAAGAAACAAACCCATCATGAAACTGGAAGGCAGGGAAGGCAGCAAGGGGGTTAAAAATAAATAAAAAGGTTTTATGGGATTATTTCAGAATTCATCGTGCAGATCAGCGCATTAAGTGTGAGACAGCTCAACGTGCAAGGTTTAGTTATACATGACGTTAGCCTTGGAAAGGAGAAACTTCAGGGGCCCAGGTCAGCTATGCTTTCAGCTCCAGTCCCAAATACACTCTCATCATCTACACTGCCATTTCCAGCTTGGAAGACTGGCAACCACAGTCCTGGTGGAATTGCCCAACTATGGCTCATGCGTACGCTCTGAGAAATGTCTGGTAATCCCCCTCCCTTTGCTGGAGAGGGAAGAAAGAGAGACAGATCCCAGCTGTGCCCTGGAGGTGGACCAGGAAGGCTCCTCTGATGGAAGCCACCTCTGACAAAGGTCAGGGAGCAGGTGGGAGGTCTCTGCTGGAGACTTCATGTTCACTACATTCTCTGCTGCCCTCTTAGTGACCGGCTCTTTTGTCAGGTGCTGGCAGTTCTCAGAATCAAAGGAAAGCAGAAACATCACTGCTAGATACAACACCCAAGACAGTCAAGAGAAAGACTCATCCTGAGCACAGTGAGTCTTGGATCAGGACCCTCCCACCGGTGCCTGAAAAGAGCAAAGCCAGGAATAGCTCATTGTCTGTGCTCACTGTCAACCTGCCCAACCTGCTCCAGAGAGCAATCCCACAGCGCTGCGTAAAATAACCGGGACTAGTCAGGAGGCAGCTGTAACCATCGCCTCCTCTGCTCAGCTGACAAAGGGCTCCTGTCACTTCCCAACCTCTCAGGTTACTTGCTATTTTAAAGGCAAAAAACCTCGAGAAATGAACTGGCAGACTGGAGCCAGCCCACCCTGACAGTGCTTAACTTTACGGGTGAAGATAGGCACGTTTCACACATGCAAAGATGCTTCTGACCCCATTTTCTGAGTGATTGCCTTGACCACCTTAATAAAAGCACAGGGCAGTAACGCAGCTTTGTACTCCCACAGTGGCTGAGAACCAAAAGAGACTGCAGCTACCGCTCACAAGAAGCAGAAAATATTTCCCTTCTCTTTTGAGGTGAGCAGAATTCTTTGAGATCACACAAATAATCAGTGGCAGAGCTGGAAAGAGGACTGTGGAATCCCTAACCACCTGGCATGGCACTGCTATCGCTCTGCCCCCAGCTGAGCAACATTTCATCCCACCTTCCCCTACCAAAACAAAATTATAACAACAATAACAAATAAAAATGCCATAAACTTAACTGATATTTTATTGAAACTTAACAAACCTGGCCATAAAATTGAGACTGGGAGGGAGGAAATAAAAATAAACAAACAGCCACAAACTCTACTTCTGAAGAGCGACGGTGTCTTGGAAATCATGAGGAGCGCTGGAAATGTCACTTACAAGATATACACTGCTATTGGCAAGGGGTGTTTTTACAATATATGTGCATATCTAAACGGTAAATATGTCTTGCTGCTGATGTGGATGCAGAGATAAATATGCGCATACCAATGGCCCCGCATGTATGGATGCATTTGGATCAGAGCCGTAATTGCAGAGCCCTCTGCACCGCCGTGTTGCTGCTTCAGCACTCGGCTGTCTGCGCACTCACCACGCCCGAAAATCACAGGGGCCCAAAGCCTCAGAGACACAGCTAAGAGGGGCTGGTGCACCCAGCTGGGAGAGGGGGCAGCAGTGTGAAGAGCCCTGAAACTTTAGACTCAGGTATCCTCCATGGGGTAAGATCCAGGAATATAAGTCCTTCCACTAGAGGAGGCCCCACGGTAAATCTAACCTGTCCCTCTGAAACGCTCTTTTTCCTGAATGCACCACGGGCTTTTGGTGGTTGTAATTTGGTCTGGGGTTCCTCAGGAATTAAGAGCTTGTGAGACAAGGAGGAAAGCGCTCTGATCCTGGTGTGGAAGTCCCTGGAATTATTGTGGGTAGACAAAAAATCCTATCAGAAAACCCATGACTTGTAGCAGTGTGGAAGAGTGTTTCATCTTCAGCATCCAGACATCTTGTTAAAGCCAAGACCTATCCCCACTATTCCTTGGTGTTGAGTTTCTGTCAGGGCAGCACCAGCTTCAGAAAGAGTGCTGGAAATGTCTGAGCAAACTCTGGAAGTCAGAACTTGCTCTGGGTGAAAGCCTACATCAGAACAATGCCTTCTAAGAGATTCCTTCCACCCCTAACACCTCCGATGAGCAAAGCCCACCTCAATTTTGCCTCCATTTCAATTTCACAAACTTGACAAAATTTCTTGCACCACTTTTCCAGCTCTTCAGAGAGCTTCTTCTCCTGCTTCTCTGATGTCTTCTGAGTTCTGACAGTCTCGACTTCCACCTCTAGTTTTCCAAGACCTCTACTAAGTACTTTTCTCTAAAGTGTCTGACAATTCAAATGGTACCATGAATAAACAATCAGGGTAACGATGTTCACTGGAGCTGAAATCAAGCCATCCTCATCTGCTGCCTCATCCCACCCACCACCACCAAGAGAGATCCAGCACACTGAACCTCTGAAGTGACTTTGGCCATGTCTACAAGATTCCTAGTTGAAGTCAACAGCAATGACACATATGCATTGAGAGCACAAGATTTATGCCTCCTGTGACTTTTTGTGGTGTCTCTACTTTGGCCAAAAACGAGGGAAGAATGTGGTGATGGACTATGTAGCTCCTTAGCTGGACAAAGCCACAAAGCAGGTTCAAAAGCCAGGGATGATCCAGCAGGACATTTGCTCTTTCTCACTTGGCAAACAACATTCAGGACAGTGAAGCCATGGCCAGAACAGTCCCTGCTGAAGGAAAGTCCTCTCCAGTGGTGTGTTCTGGACACAAATGGAGGAAGACAGAGAAGACAGCTGTGCCCGAAGAAGTACATTTCCAGCCAGCAGCTTCACAAGAAGATTTTTACAAACCAAAAAAGTGAGCAGGTAAAAAAACCAGTTCAGTACAATTATGGCTGCTCTGCATTCAAGATTTCACTGGATGCCATCACCTGTGTGTGGCCCTTGATGACTCTGGCTGGCAAAAGGGTCTGCCCCCATAAAACAGCTTTCATTTGCCATGTGGTTGTTGTGCTGAGATTGTCCAGGAAATCAAAGTGAGGATGGGGAGTTGTTAGCCCAAATGAGCCAGACTTCTCAGCTGATTTGAACATCTGGCTGATAAAGCCCAACCACGCGTACTCCGGTTGAAAAGGTGTTTGACATTCAGGCCTGGGTGACTGAGGATGGGGGACCCTGCTCTGAACGTGCCAGATGGCCAGACAGATGCAATCCTTGCCCTTGTCAATGTGTGGCCAATCTCTTTGACTGACTGTAGCCATTCAACGATCTCCAGTAACGTGGGCATCAATGAGAGAACAGATGGGCCTGCGTAGCCACAGCAGAAATGAATTTAGCTCTTGTCCCAGGTCCCACAGCATCCAGTTCCACCTCCTCTTCCAACATCATGGCCCTCCAGGGACTACACTGCTAGTCATTTCTTTCTCATGACCTGTCCTCTGCTTACTTTCTTTCCACGTGCCCTATAATGTATTTAAACCAGAAAGTCCTACAAATTCCCAGGAAGTCCTATCTTTGTTCTGGCTACTTCCTCACCAAAGTCTCAGCCAATGATCTGGGAACAGAAAGAAGTCCACGGTGTAAAAGGAGAGGCATTGGCCATCTTAGTTCTTCACCTCTTCATCGGCTTCCACGATCCTCCCTGGAGAATTCAGCACATCTGATGGCTCATGGTCCTGGACACAACTGTCCCAATCTTTCTCAGACAGGTATTTCAGACCTAGCACATACAGGACCTACAGAACAACTATGCTAGGACCTACAGGACAACTTGAAGCAGGGGAGATCACATGATGTCCTCAGGACGTGTCTTTATCCCAAAAACGTGACAATGCAGGGACGCTCCACTGAGCTGTTACATCTCCGTGGTTCAGCTGGGAGGATCTCAACTGTCAGGAGATAAAAATCTCATGCAATTCCAGCTGTTTTCTCAGGAGAGGACCTACCAGGACACCCACACCACCTCTGCAAGCAGACCCAAAGCAACTGGAGCCTCCCTGCTGCTCTGCCAGTGTTGCAGCACTACAGGCAGGGTGTGGGACCTGGGCCAGGTTAGGAACATTTTATTTCTAAGCAGAAGAAGGATCTCTGTGGCCTGCAAGTTCCCCTTGCACTGCTTTAGTACCGCTGACACTTCAGGCACGTGAAAAGAGGTCAATGACTCCAGACTGCAGACAAGTGAGCCACAAAGAGGACCCAGGAGCTCAAGTTTTCCCTGTTAATAACAGGACTGTTTGTCCTTTCTTGAAAGTGCAGTGTTACCCAGGGATTATCTCAGCTGTTAACTGCAGGGCCCTGGCCAATTTATCTCTGAAACAACCGTGTTACTGCCTGTGGGGAAGGCGAGGAAACAGCCTTGCTCTGGAGCAACTATTTAACTGGTCAGACACTGAGGAAATGCTTATTCTCCAATGTGCAGCCCAGATCCAAACCCACTCAGGCAATTTGAAGCTGTTCCCTTGCTATTCCAGACCTTTGGATCTGACTCCAGCTGAAGAAAGAGGAAAGAAGGAAAGCTGCATCTCTGGTCCAGACTGATGTGGGCTGCAGGACAGCATCACAGGCACCAGGCTGCTCCCTAAACACACACATTCCGCCCTCCCCAGCAGAATTCCCTCCAGCCTTTTCTACAGGGAGTGTTAACATCAGGAGAGCCCACCTGACCAGGTATTTTTTGTGAGCTCTTTGGAAAGAATGACATTTTTGAAAACGCAGTTATATTTTCATCAGTTGAGAGAATGGGAGAGGAACAAAAATCCCCAAACCAAAAAGAAGCAAACAGAACTCCAGCAAACTGTCTCTGCAGAGCTCTGCTACTTCCACATAAGTTCTCAGAGCACCTGGGCCAGAGCAGACAGCCCTGGGTGAGGAGGAGGTGGCAGAGATTGTCCCAGCCAGAGACCCATGTCACTGCTTCCTCCCTTTGTTTGACCCCTGGCTCTCCACCTTCCACTCAAATCTTCCAGAGCCAGGGGTGTTTCTGGCGTGTGATTCCCCTGATACCTGCAGAGGCAGGGTTGTGCTCAGTACAGAAGCATGTCCTGATGGCAGCCAGCATCTGCACGGTCTGTGTAACATCCTGCTGCCCACCATCCTCTTTGCTCCCTCCCTGCCTCTTTGAAAAAACCAAGCATCCCCTTCCCAGGGAAGGGCACTGGGAGCAGACCCTCAGCTCAAAGGCTCAAGAGTGGCACATTCCCACTCTCCCTCTTACCCTTAAAAAGAAAACAGGCACATAGATATTTGCAAGGATTACCTATGTACATGGCACCCATGAAGGTTTTTTTTCCCTCTCCTTGTAAACAAATCCCAATTTTCCCTTGCTCTTGGATCCACAGCCTCTGACCATTTTTGGGTTGGCCAACCTTGCAGCAGGCACCACGCATGAACTGAGTATCGTTCTCTAGCAGAGGAGTTGAAATCTGGGCAAAGTGCTCTGTGCCTTTGACTCTCAAAACAAACAAATGGAAACCACAGCAAATGGGAAGGAAAGGGGGAAAGGGAAGGGAACGACCCATGAATTTCTCTGGATTGCGCTGACACAAAGGGAAAATAAAATTCACACAGAGCACACTCTTGCAGGTGATCCAGACATTGTCATGTAAGCAATCAAAGAGATAACCAAAACAGAAAGAAAATCAAAGGATAACAATTTACCCAAAACAACCCCCAAAATGGCATGAGCTAGGACGTCTCAGAAATGCTGGGGTTTATCCATTATGATCACTCATGCTTTCAGCCCCAGTGAAATAAAATCATTGTGCAATAACTTTTCTATTACTTTTTTTTTCTTCCCCCAAAGTGCAAGCAATCCCATCAACAGTTTGTGGACCACTTTTCTGGTTCTGTGTTTACCAACCATGCATATAACCCCCACCACAGCACCACCAGTCACAAGGTCCGATCACATCCTTTTTTTCAACAAAAATCAGAACGGGGAAGGGGAAGAAGGAAGAAAAGGAGAAAATAGGGAGAAAAAAGCTAAGAAAATAAAGTACCACCCCCCCCCGAAAACCCCACCAAACCAAACCCATTTCCCTTTTTTGTTTTTTTTAAGACCACAAACGTGAGCAAACCAGACCCAGAGAATAAAACCCGAAATAACCAAAAGGAGAAAACAAGAGAGAGATTAGAGGGAGAAGGAGAACAAACAAAAAACCAAACACTAACAACCCAAAATAAAAGAAAAATAAAAACTAACCAGCTGAATTGGGAGTTGAGGGTGAGTTAGCCTGGCTTCCATGGGCTGACACATTGGTAGCCGTGACAGCCGTTTTGGCAGCATAAATATTGGCTTCCTCTTGAAATTTACCTATGTTCTTCTTGTACCGGATTCTCTTATTTCCAAACCAGTTTGATACCTAGAGTGAGTTCAAGAGAAGATAAGGATGTTAAGGTTTCAGCTCTGCCAAGTGCACCTGGGTGAGGAAGGTGGATTAGGTCAGGTGAAGTAGTGCAGAATCTTCCCCCCCTAGTCCTTCTAGCACCTTCCACCCGTGTGTGCCACACCAAGCCCAGGAAAGGTGATGGGAGCCCCTTGGGAGCACTGGGTTTGTGTGGGTATAGCTGGTTCTGCTATAGATGGGATGCTGCACAGCAGCCACTAGACCCACCCCACAAAAATCTTAAGATGGATTCAAAAAGCCACGACAAAGTCAAATGACCCAGAAATCGCACAATTTGAGAACAGGTATGTGTCATTTTCATTTGCCTCCTCCTCAGTATCCCTCTGATGGGCCAGATGCCCTGACCACCAGCACAGCTCTGAGGGAGAACACTCAGAGAACTGACTGGGGCCTGGCTGACACACAAAATTGCCTCAGTATCACCGAAGCTCTCTTTTGATCCACCTGAGGGCAAACAGGGCACAAAGCCAGAAGTGGATGCTCTCCATCCAGCTGAACTGGGCTTTGCAAGGTTTAGCATGAGCTGCTGCATGAACGAGAAACTTCAGGGGAAGGATGGAGAAGGAGCACAGGACTTGTCCTAAAACTTGACTTTGGTCCCAGGAAAGACGTGTGTGCCTTGGGAAGGGGTGGAAGATGTTTCCACTGTGTCTGCCCAGAGACATACTCATGATATTCTTGTTCACTCGTGGCCACTATCTCACACTGAACTATTTCAGAGAAGACATGGGAAAGATTCAACCCTACAGCTTGAGAAGCAGCTCTCAGCTTCTTCTTCATCAGCACTGAACACAGATAATCAGGGTAATGTCTTCCTATGTGCAGGTCTCTAAGCAGAAGACAACTTCCAACCACTACTGACTTTGTTTGAGAGAGTTTATCAGGATAAAGGGAATGGGCAAATGAGGAGAATGCTGCAGCTCTCCAGAAAAGCTCCAACACTCCCTAAAATTGCTTAGAGCTGCAATCTTGAGCTAGCAAGACCAACCCCTTCAGTGAGATTCCAAGGACATTCTCACCTTTGCTGGTGAGCAAGTACATCAGTGCTCCCTTGTCCAAATAAAACTGAGCAAGCGCCGAAGACACAGAAAACAATAATGGATGCTCATCCTTTGAAGTCCGTGATTTTTTCCTTATCTTAGGGAAATTGCTTGGGGCTGATAACTGAAACCCATAAGCTTTTATTCCTGTGCTGCTTTCCATCTGCAGTGCTATTAGAGTATTCAGCAGCTTCCACACAGAAGTGGTTTCATCCACCAATTTAATGGCTACTGAGCTACAGGTATCCAACCCTGCAGAGCAGGAAAGAGAAAATACAACCTGCAGTGACTTAGATCAGCACCCAGCCCAGATCTGGGAGCAAACATTTTGATGGCACCACCAGGAGCTGGTGCTGATGGCAAGGAGCTCCATTCCACCTCTTGGTCCAGCTTTCTCACTAGTGACAATGTGTTCCTTCATGATCTTCTCACATGGACACCTCCTCATGACTGCTCTTCTGTCTTCACGTCCTAGGTGAACTCTTGAGCACCACAAGGCAGGAGGTTGGAAGGTACAGCCACCACAACTTATCTGCACTTTGAATTCTGTGAAACACCTGCCTAATCTGGTCAGACTCTGAGTTCAGATCAACTCTGCTCATGACTTGCACACATTCATGGGACCCATGCTCCCCCATAGTCTCAGCAAAACCAGACCTGGATGTGTGTTTGTTTCTGCCTTATTTGGATGAAGAAGGGAGGCAGATCCTGGAGACAGGCACAAAGCATTTCTCCTGGGCATTTTGTCTTTGCAAAGGAGAAGTTGTAAGTGTGAACAGATGAATTAGAAGTGAGAGGGGAAGCACTGGGACAGCTGGAGCTTTACTTAAGCCAATATGTGCTGTCTCCTGTAGGTAACTCTGGGAAGAAGCAACGTTTGGGTCTTCCAGCCCAGGGGAGGCAGTTGGAGTCACTCAGCAGGCACTCAGCATGGTGATGACACCTACCCCTGGATGCTGCTGCTCCTGCTGAAGGCAGACACGCTCCCACAAGGACACCAGATGCTACTGCTGTCTGCAGTTCACGCAAGTGACGAGCAGGCACGTGCCTGGGGCTGGGAAGCAGCCCAAGACAGGGAATGCCACGGGAGCCTAGAGGGGCTGCTAAACTCACGTGAGGACAAGCCTACCACAGGCCACAAAGACTGGCTCTCAATCACACAGCTTGCTCCAAAAAGAGAGGAAATAAAGAAGGGCAGGCCTGAGCAATGTACGGCTGAACGTTTCAAGGGCTGACTGCGCTCCTCACAAATCACAGCAGCTCCCAGGTCAAAGCTGCAGACTCCAGTGGCTGTGGCTTCCTTGAACATATGGAAATAATTCATTTTGTCTTTACTAAGCACCATGTTCTGAGGGATGTGCAAGTCAGGCAGATGTCATGTTCTTCAGCACAAGGGTAATGACTGAGAGAAATGACCCTGAGAAATCCCACCCTCACTGAGCACAAACTAACAGTTACACCCAGATCCTTTCCACCAGGACCTGCCCATTCTATCTTACCAAGCAAATCCTGCACAACTCTTCCTACTGCTTTTAATCCCTTGAAGAAAGGACTTTCGGATCAAACAAGTTCTTCTTGCAGGCCAGGCCAGCGCTAATTCCTTGAGGAGACTTTGCCCCTCTGAGTGCTGCCACGTCATTTCTGTGTTGTGAACACCTTGGCTGGACACACTCCTCCATGGAGCCGTCATACCTCCTAAATCTGCTCTCAGACATCCCTTTTCCATCCATGCCTTCAATCTGCAAGTGCCATCTGCACTCCCACCCACTCTCACTAACTCGCACTAAACTGATTTAATAATTAAATGCTGAACACTGGACATGGCTGACTGGTCTGAAGTCTGGATTACCCTTCCCCATGCTGAGGTCTCCCAATAGTCCAGGCTCTGAGCTCTCTCACCTGTGAGACTGTGATGCCGCATTTCTTGGCTAGCTCTTCTTTGGCTTCCTCACTGGGATAAGGGTTGCTGAGATGGGAATAGAAATACTCATTCAGGATTTCCGTGGCTTGCTTGTTGAAGTTTCGTCTCTTCCGCCTTCACGTGAAGAAAGAATGGGAAATAGAAAGAAAAGGAAAGGGCATGAGCACCAGGGATCCAAAAATAGAATGCAATTTTAGATACTCTTGAGTTTCCCATGTTCCTCCCTCCCCCCTCTGCTTCTCTGAGCATGGAGTGCAAGACTTATGGCTAGGAAGCTTCTCATCTGCCCCTTGCTAGTGACTGCTCTCTCAGCACCTTTCAAAGCAAGCAAGGCTCCATCTCAAATATATCTCTGTGTCCTCCAGCTCACAGCTGACTCTGAAAACTGGCATCCAGCTCCTCCACCTGGGAAGGTGACTCCTGACACCTGGCTGTCGTGACCAAAGACATCAGTGCTGCTCTGCAAAGCTCCATGCTGAGGAAGCAGAGCTGGATATTATATCCTTGGGGAAATCTGTTCCATTCACACCTAGGCATTATTACCTGTCTGCCATCTCTTTCCTTGTACCCCTGGTGTAGCTGCCTCTCCTCCCCATCGCAAGCTACAGCCCAAGCTGCAGTCTGCACCTAACCAGCTTGGGAAATGAAATAATTTTACAGCAATTTGAAAATCTGGGACAATAAAAACAGTGGGAAA
>VYZR01136949.1:0-10225 GCA_013400675.1 Oxylabes madagascariensis
TCTCTCACCTGCCAGGGAGCTGTCTAGTGCAGCTGGACAGCTCTGGCCTTAGGGTTAGGTGGAGTGGTTAAAAACCCAGCTGAGTGCCCTGTCCCATTCTCAGGGAGCCAATTCTTTGTGTCTCAGGGTGGCAAAGCAGCCTGATGGGCCAGAGAAGGGTGAGCAAAGCAAGGGCTGGAGGTTATTTAAGCCTGAGCCGAGGACAGAGAGCTTGGGCAGGGCAAAGGAGGTAAATTCCGTGGCAGCATCTTGAGGCCCCTGAGGTCTGTCCTTGTCCACAGCTCCAGGTGGTCTGTCCAGGATTTAGTACAAAAGACTATTTTGTCTAAGCTGGCTTTATTCCCACCCACGTAGCAGGAGCCTTGCAAGCCCAGAGCTGCTGAGGCACACACTGACACAATCCCACCTGGGCTGCCTCCAGACCCAGTTTGCTCTTTGCTGTGCTGGATCAAGACCTTTCTCTATCTCCAAGCAATGCCTGCAGTCCCCAGGGGCAGTCAGAGGCACAGGGGTGTGGCATTCACACAGGGAACAGTGGCAAAACCCCATAATATGTCCCTCGCCTTCCTGCTGTGCAGTTTGCAGCTTTGCAACCACAGCTGTTTAGTTCTCTGAATTAATAAGCAGCACCCAGATCCCCACTCCTCCCTGTCTGGCACCCGTTGCAGTGGGGAGGCAGTGATGGAACAACTCCTGGCAAGGAGAAGGGGAGAGTCCAGGGGAAAGCTTGCCCTGTTGCACCATTCCCTGGAAGGCCAGTGCCACCTAACTCCAAAAGACAGCACCAGCACAATCCATGTGCTGTAGAAAGGTGGGGACTGTCCCTCCTTCCCTCCGTGGGCAGGGGTGTGGGGATATTCTCGTGCTCAGACCTTTCTGGAGTGAGTTGGAGGTCTCAGGCTGCTTTTAGCACTGGACTTAAACTGCTATTAGTCATCTCAAAAAGGAGCTGACAGCAGGTCAGCCCCCACAACCACATCTTCCCTGGGGCCTCGGTGGGGGCTGAGGATGCTGCAGCCCCTCTCTCCCAGCCCTGCCTGCCAGCAGCCTCCCTTCCCACAGTGCTTGTGCTCGCTCGCATGGATCAATGTCTTCCTCTCCTCCACCGTCTCTTTTATTGCCTTGCAAGTTGGCCCCAGGATGTTTTATCACACCACAGCACATAATACAAATGAAAAACAAAGGGGAAAAGTTTGAATCATTTTTTTAATATATTCATCCCTGTGCTGGGGAACAATGATCCATCTGATTAAATCCGCATGCTGGAGTTTATTAAACCAGGTTGGCCTCTCGCTTTCTCTCTCCTTTAGGCAGGGACAGGCTCATTAAAATGAACATGCTCTGCTCCCTCCCCAGTGCAATCCCACTTCACACAGTCCCTGTGCTGCTGCTATCTCGGAGACATCACCAGGAGCTGATGAATAGGGCTCTGCAGCTCGGTTTTCCCTGGCAGCAGCACGGCAGCCCAGCCGAGCCGTGGCTTTTTGGCAAAGGGCAGGAGATGCCTTCAGCCTCACAGCTGCTGGGAGCACATACCCAAGGAAAGGCCCCTTAAAATTGGAGGGAGGTGGGGGAGCAGGGTCTGGCCACCTCACTCCAGCCCTGCCCCAGCACCTGATAGGTCATTTGCCTCCTCCTGGGCTCTGTTTCTGTAAGATGGGTTTCACGGGCGCTGCTTCCCCATTAGGATAATTAATGGCTATAAAGCACTGTGGATCCTGCACTAAGAATAAACCCATCAGCAACTACAAGGTGACAAGTGGGCATCTGAGACACTCTCTCCCTGGGACCAGGTCCCTGTGCAGGCTCCTAAATATGCCAGCAGCTGTTGTCCCTGCAGCTCCAGCTCCCCTTGGGCTGCCTCAGGAGGGTCCCCAGCCCACCCAGGCACCCTCACCAGGAGGAATTTCCTGCAGGCTGGAATTCACTGCAGCTCCTCTTCCTCCTCGGGAGCCCTTCAGAGGCAACCTAAGTCTGTTCCACCCCGGCAATAACAGTGGCTTAGGCCCTGTAATCCCTCCTTTACTTGACTTTGGGTTATTTTGAGCAGGAGATTAAAGGAGATTATCTGCATCACCTGAGATGCTGCACTTTCTATCTCTACCCCCTTTCCTCCATCCCCAGGGGCTCACCCAGGCCCAGGCAAATAAAACCCTCCCTCCTTCCCGTATCCTCTGCCACCCTCTTGTCTCGGGACAGCTGTCTGTCCACGGGGTGCTGGTATGTGTCGGTCCATCATCAGCCTTGCTTCCTAGATCCAGCTCTCACCTGGCTACCCATGTGTCCTGCCTCCTGAGCCAAGTCCAGAGATGCTCCACAGGAGGGGAAGACAAAGGAGGGCACCCCAGCACACTGCAGCACTAATTGGGATTAGTTCTGTAGGCTTCTTGAGGAGGAGGTGGTAGGAGAGAGGATAAAGAAAGTCCTCCTTTGGGCACTAGGAGCTTGGCAGGCTGTGCTGGGTTCAGCAGCAGACATTTACTGCCACAGCCAGAGGATGGATAAGGATTGTCCGTTCGGGACATCCCACACTATTAAAAGAAAATCCAAGTAACACAGGAAAAGCACTGAAAAATGTCTGTTTCATGCCCAAGGAGGAATCCCCGTCACCTGGCAGCATCCAGCCATGGGCAGGGAGCTCCTTTCCATGTTCTGGGGACCACGTGCTGCTCTCCAGCTCACTTCAGCTTGGATTTAGCTTGGTGCTGGTTTGAATTCCTCCCGAACCATTGCTGAAATCAGCAGCTTTATTAAATGAAGTTCTAAACAGACAGAGCCATGAGCACTGACCAGAAATGTTAACTTACCTTCCTTTATGACTGAGAGATGCTCCAACATCCCAGTGGGGAGGAGCAGGTACCTAGAAGCAATTGTTCCCCTGGGAAGCAAACTCGCACACGTGGCATCGCACCAGCATGTGTGACCTGTGCACACATTCACAGCAAGCTCACACCTTCACGGGCTGTTTTTCCTCATTTCAGACTACACCAGCCTGGAATCCATCTGCCACCCTGGAAATTAATAGCAATCATTAAACAAAAAGAGCTGGCAAAAAGAAGCCTGAGGTGAAAAGCAGCTATTTCTGCCAGGAAAAAAATTAAAACTATTTAGACATACAGAAAGTCATTTATTACTGTGAAGTCCTCCCTCCACCTGGGGTTTAAATCTCATTACAGTTTGTCCAAAACAGATGTTACCCTTTTAGCAGTAGATTATTAACAATAAACTCCAATCCTCCAAAGAGGGTAGGTGTTTTGGGTTCACTTGCTTTTTCGGCTTGGGTAACCTCCACAGGAAGTGTTTATGAAAAGGACGGGCAATCCAAACATTGGCATAGCTCCCTGCTTCTCTTGTCCTGGACTCCAAAGTTTCTTCCCACTCTCCGTATCTTCTGGACAAGCAGTGAAACAGAGGCCCAGAGAGCGGCCACAGACCTGGCTGAGGAGCAGACAGGATGCTGAGGAAGGGCTTTGTGTGCTGCAAACCCCTTCTAACACACCAGTATCTCCTACTGCTGCTTTTCCACCATCAGTTTGGCTCTGACCGTGTGCCCAGACAAAAAACAGTTTCTTTTGGAGTCTAGTGTGTGCACAGCCCATTTTTTTTACAAGCTTCTCTGCATGTGGCCACACACTTTTAGGTAGAAGGCTGTTTGGTTGAGCTTTAGGCATGCTGGCACCATAAAGGAAAGCCAGTGGTCCCTCATAGCTGGAGCTGAGTATCCTCTATGGGCAAAGATGGGCTTTGCTTGTTCCCACCAATGCTTGGGCAACTCCAGTGGGAAATCAGGTAGTCTTGAGGGAAACTGTGTCTGGAGTATCTTTGTTCTGTTTAGATTTAGCATAATAAAGATACCTGCTCAGGAATCTAGGAGTCTTTTAATCATGCTGTAAACATAATCGAGTGAGACATTAATATCAGCTCCAAGCACATATGGCCATCTGTCTGCCCAGCCATCTCCCTGACCATCTCAGGTAGCAGGAAGCACATTCCCAGTGTTCTCCAGAGACACTGCCAAAGAGATGTTCTCACCTTGCCTCTCAGCAGACCTGGGAAGGCAGTGAGAACCAGCTATTTTGGGACTGTTGATGGTGAAGCCAGTACCAGCATCTCAGGGCTACCTCAGAAAACACTTTTTGCTATCAGTACAATTTTTCCTGCACTCCGAGGGAAGCATCAAGAGCTCTCCTGGGCCATGGATGTCTGTGAGTACTTACTGCTGGGAGAGAATCTTTCCCACAGCACATCTCAGGCCTTCAGGCTTTACAGGTTATACCCAATCCCTTCATGGAGCCCTGAGGGGCCCAAGGGGAGCCCAAGAAAGCGGTGTGCTCACCTCCCTAGGGGTGTAGGGTGTTCTTGGGATGAATCTGTAGCTGTGCCTCCCCATGTGCTAATCTACACCAGCCCTTCACCCTCTCACTTCCATCCCAGACCCAGCTGGAGCACAGACCTGCAACATCCACCACCACCAGGCTGAGACCACTGACCCGCCTCCCAAATATCTGAATAAATGGATATTTGTTTGTAGCCTGGGTATCTGACCCATGAGGAGTGTCCTATTAAAAAAAAAAAAAAAATCTGAGTGCATATTTCCACTGCTGAAACAACAGACCCACAACCCGGTAAACTGTTTTTGTCTAGAAACACAGCATCTGTTTGGGTTAAGAGGGCAGGGCTGGAAATGTTGATGAGGACCTGAGTTGACCTAGGGAAGGGTCTCCTCCAAGGGTGGACAGACATGAGCTGCTCCAGCAGAGCCACCTGCAGGAGCAGGGCTGTGATGGGTAAGCTGTACGTGGAAGGTGGTCATGCTTGGTTTCCTCTGCAATGCTGTTATCCTGAATAAACATCAGATTGGTTTTGGAGGGCTGCCCAGATGATCATTAACCTTCTCCTGGCCCGTGACAAGAAGCCAGCCTGCAGCACTGAGCTAAAATTAGGCTTGTAGGGCACTGGGGCTTGCCAGATATAGCAATATCTGGGCAGAAACCCCCTTCAGAAAGCGGATAGCCGGGGGCCCAGCCTTAAGCTGGGCTCCTCAGCTCCAGAGGACAAGAGCCACATCATTAAAATCACAAGATAACCTGGATTGGAGGAGACATCTGAAAGTGGCCAAACAGAAAAGCAGGACCAGCTTCCCAGGCGAGTGAGTCAGTGAGAGGTCAGCAGAGGTGTTTGTCTACAGCGCGGACGTAACAATTCCTGTGTGCATGACACATGCTGACGGAAAGGTGAATTCTGTTCTGCCTACCCAGAGATCACAGATCATTACCATGAAGTCCTTCATGAGCTGTGTATTTTCTTGTCCATCTCTCAACACTCAGCATTACAGCCTGCCTAGAAACTAATGTTGCTCTGGCCAGAGACCCCTTCACAGGGGAAGGGCAGGACAGAGGGGGAAGTGTTCTTCTGCAAATACAACCATAAAAAAATCAGAGCGAAAAAGACACTTGCACCTCTAAAAATAATTCCTAAAAACTCACCATTTCACAGATCCATCACCAGATTTTCCCCTGTGTAAAACGGAGTTTTCCCGTCTGGGAGGCAAAGGGTTATGCAGGCTTCCTGGAAAATAAATTAATGAATGGAAGCAGTAAAGCCCTTTTCCAAACAGCAGCAAAGATCTGAGCAAGGATGACAATGCGGGGAAGACAAGGCTCAGCTCAGATTGTCACTGCTGAGGAACACCAGCAGCTCCACTTCCCAGCGTGGGGCTGGCTCCCTTCATTGCATCGGTGCTGGAAAAACATCCTTTGATCTTCAGCACTATTTACAGGGGAAAGCGGGACTCTTGCTTCCAGACCTCTGCTTTTCCCCAGCCTACCATCAGCATAACCATCCCATAACGAAGCTGTGATTCAGAGTGATTATTTCTAAGGAAAAATCCTATCAAGAACTTATTAGAGAGGCTTTCTCCCATGGAAACACACCTTTCTTATTGCTGGAGTCATACCTCATCAGAGCTCTTACTTCTCTACATCCCCTAAAACCTTTTTCCTCTTCACCTTCCCCTAACTCTGTCCCTCTCATCACATTTCTCAGCTCCTTGGGGGCTGATGTTCCACTGCTACTCGTGCCGATGTTTTGGAAGGCTGGTTTAATGCACAGGTACCCCAGCTGGGCTTAAGAGGTTGCTCACTAAGAAGATCATTTATGCATTTACTTAAACTCAGCAGAGGCTTCTGCTCAGCAGCCCACAGCAGCATGAGGTAGGGTTGTCATCTCAACAGACCCTGGAAACCAAGCAGCATGAGATGGATGTAAATGACTTCAGACTGCAGCTGAGTAACAGCAGAATAGTCTTATTTTCTGAAATCCCAACAGTTTGTCTTTAAAATATCGTCATTTTAAACCAGAATTTATCTTAGAAAGAAGGGTTCTAAGAATATTTGTGCAAACAGGTCTGTTCTGGCCATTCCCAGGCTGCAGCTGTGGCCTCAGCCTGGCTTTTGGAGGCACAGTGGCTTTGCACTAGGGCTCCCCTCAGACACTCAAGCACCCAAGTTTACTGCTAAATTAAATGGGATTGAGTATCAGCTTCCAGTAAAGACCATAACCTTTTCAATCAAGGTTCAAATAGGAATAAGCCAAGGAGAGATTGGCCCCAACTCCATACAGAGCCCATGAGTGTTGCTAATATTGGTAATATTGATTGACATAGTGGGAATAATAATGTCCCTGTACAGAGACCAAGCGTGTCATTTCTCTTTGTTTCTCCCAGGGTCTCCCAGAAAAGATCTCTCTTTGCCATCCCTCCCACCTGGATACTTGTCATACAGTCTGACCTCCCAGAGTCCCAGTAAAAGCTGTCTTGGATGCAATGCTGGACACTTCTCTCTCAGGCTCCCCTTCACCCCTCTGCTTCATTCCTTCTTCATCTCTCCTCAAACCTCAGTAGAAAATATATCTCTTCTCTCTTGCCTGTTTTTCTTAAATAATAAATAATAGAAGGAGAGAGAGTAGAATTGACTGGAGAACTCTATTATCTAACACTGTGAGGCATTTGGGAATAAGGCTGGCATGCACAAAATGCTGCCTAAACCATGTCAGTGAAGGATATTAGGACCAGGATGTCTGGATATAAAATGAACTTGAATTTTACAGTCCTGAGCATCTTTATTATCCAGGGAGGTTGTGATTCTGACCAACATCACCTAGCAGGAGTCATGGAGCAAAGACCAGGAGTATGAATGAGGGAAAAACCTGCCTGGAAGCCTCCTTTCCCCACCTGACACATACAGGACGGACATTAGCTATGTACAGGTGATTTCATTGCTATTAAAGATTTTATCTGCTATCTTGGAGCTGCCTCTCCAGATTATCTTGCACATAATGAAGAGCCAAGGTTTACTTTAAAATCTGGTTCCTGTTAGCCAAATTTTCCCTCCCCTCCTGTTTGGATGACCAAACACTCATGTTTGTAATGTACCACTCCCATTTTCCTCTGGCTCTCTTTGTAGTGGGAATAATTTTTTGATGAAACAGCCCAAGTGGCTGTAAAAGGGGATCTAAGAGAGGCTGGAGATGGAGCAGCTAAGGAAAAGGAAGTTATGGAGATGCAGAAATGCCAAGGAGAGGAGCACTGCTGTGTGTGTACACACGCACACCCAGGCGTAATCTTGCGCTCCCTCAGTAAATGTAATCCACAGTTTGAAATAACTCATTCAGTAGAATAACAAAATTAGGAACTGAGTGCCAGCTCCCTTCCCAGCCCCCACGGCTGCTTTGTTTGCTTCCTTGCAGCTGCTGCTCTGGTTTTATTTTCCAAGATGCCACTGGTTGGGAAATGGAAGCAAAAACTTCCCAGCCAGCTTGCACTGGTTTTTGAAGCTCCAGCTTTGCCTTTTCCTTTCCACCTCCCTTGCTATGGGTTTTCAGCCAGGATAAGGATGCTGCTGCTCATCCAGTGCAGGCTGCAGCCTCGAAATTCCAGCCATCCCTCTTTGCTGCTGGGTTGTTGACAGGGACCAGGGCTGGAGAAGTAGAGATGGGAAGGAGGGGAGCACATCACAGTCAGGGCTGAGGATTAACAGGGAGAAGCATGGATGTGGGCTCCAGCAGATGTCAGAGGCAAAGTGCAGGGGGAGCAAGGAGTGAGGGAGTTGTCACTGCCCCTTTGCTGGCCTGTTAGCCACAAAAACCCAGCATCATCTCAGCTGGTCCAACCATTCTGCCTCCTGAGAGCAGAAGGAAAGGGAATTACAGCAGTGTCTGCAGGACCCTGGTAACTGTGCAGGAATGGAATTTCCTGGGTGGCTACCGTGGCTGTGGATGTGGCCTGTTGTTATTGTCACCATGGTGCCACACTTCCAAGATATCTCTGACTGAGATTAAACCCATCATTCCAAAACATTTCTATTGTTATTCCACACTGTCTTCATTCCTACCTTTTGCTTAGTTCTCCAACAGCAAGAGACCCCCAAATCGCCACTTTCCTGGTTGTTTTTCATGTGAGAGTTCTGCTGGTTTATTCCAGGTTTTCTCAGCTCTGTAGGGGTTCAGAGGACTGGAAAAAGTGATGAGCAATTGTGTTACAAGGAGAATAAACTCAGGACAACTGGGCAAAGATGAATCAGGCAGGCAGGAGAGTTAAACCAATAGATCCTTGTGGGATGCTCGGCACTGGTGTTGCTTGGGCACACACCCACACCCACCATGGGTTGGGATGGAGGCTCTCAGAAGCCAACGAGATGAACAATTATGTCTTTTGTGCAAAGAAACAAGACCCACTTCTCCACTCACCAGTCGTGTCCCAAGAATGTAATAAAAAGGGAGATTAGCCCCTCTTTCCTCTCTCACATCTCTTTAATGCTGTCATTTTATTCACACTTTGTAAAGCAAATAAACCAGCAAATTGGTTGCTTTAATGAACTGAAATTAAACTCGGGCTGCTGATAAAATGCCATTTCTCCTTTCTGTTGTTGGGAAGGACTTGGCTGATAGGCAGTGTATGGAGAAGAAGAGAAAACATGCAGTGGGAGCCTTACTGAACACGTTTGAGTAATTTACTGCTGCTTTTCTTCATCCTCAACACCTCCAGTTAGATGGGGGAAGCACAAAGGTGCTTTAGGGGAAGGCTGTAGGGGATCAGCCTGGCAAGATTTGTGGGGAGTCTGTCTCTGCTCTTTGCTCATGGATGGCCCCACTCCACTAATTCCCTCTGCCCACAGTCTTTCCCCAGGGAGGAGTGACAAGAGCATTCCTCTGCAAGGAAAAGGCTGGTTTGGCTCTGCAGAACCTTCCCAAAAACAAGTTTGCCCAGACAGGGTGGTTGGGTCACAATGGGAGATAGAGGAGATAGAATAAGTGCTTGCTGAAGAGAATATGCCAAGTGCATCCCTTCCTGCTGCCTGTGCTCAGTTTGGGCTTTCCTTGCCTGCAGGAATCCACAAGTCCATGGAGGAGGACAGGGAGATGCTGGAATCAAGTGCCACCCCGAAGGGACAACAGGGGCAAGCCATTGCTTATGGCTCTGCAGGCCAGGAATCCCCTCATCCCACACCCTTAGGGGCAACACACATCCCCACAGGATGCAGGAGGACACCAGGCTGCTCCCTGTGACAGAGGAGAGCTGGCACACCTAGAGAGAAAGTCTCGACCTGCAACACAATGCATGTGCTGGGATTTTTACCCCAACAAGAGGAGCTCAGGGCCCTTTGCTTCAGTCTCCCACCACCCTGTGAAGTCCTATCATTATCTCACGGTACCAGAGAGGAGGCTGGAGTGCAGAGAGGTTAATTGAGTTGTCTAACACCATAGGGATGTAGCAGAAGACGTGTTTCAGTCTGCTACTGCAGCCCGTGTCTCGCTGTGGGGGTGGCAAGGGGGGGACACTCACCTGCAATCTCCCAGGGAGCACAGTCCCTCTTCCCTTCCTCGCTGGCTCCAAGGACTCAGCTGTGTTAAAATAGACTTCCAGGTGCTGGCAGAGCATCCCAGGGCAGTGACAGCACAGAGGATAAGGTGGCTGCAAAGTCTCACGTGCAGAGAGCTGATGTGAGAGAAGGTCTTGTTATTCATGTAATGGAAACCTAGCTGTCACCAGGGAACAGGCTCATTGTTCACAATCCAACCAAATAAACTGTTTTACTGCTTATTATTACTGGCCTGTTTACCAAGGTATAAACTGAATGGTAAACAGGGATTTCTGCAGTGAAATATGGCCTCCTTCCCTGCCTGATATTGTGGCTGGAAAGGAACCTGGTTTCTTTGGGACAAGGAT
>VYZR01388283.1:0-10124 GCA_013400675.1 Oxylabes madagascariensis
GACAAAGAAAGAAAGCAAGAAAGTGTTACTAGACAACCCCCACGATGGAGAAGCAGGCAGGCAGATTTACATGCCAGTGCAGTACTTCTGCATCGTCTGCTTATGTAGAAAATAGTAGCAAGCCTGGGCCAATACCCAGGGAGCAGATGCTGCCTGCCCTCGTGGTTTCCCTGGCTGCGGGGAAGCTGCAGGCAGAGCTGCAAAGGAGTGGCTGCTTCGGGCGTGTGCGACAGGCCAGACTGCAGGGCTCAGTGCCTCCGACTGAGCTGAAGTGGGGATTTAATCTCTGTCCCTGAGCTTCGCCACCGGTGGGTCCCTGCAGCCTGTGCATGACAACAATACACAAGCAGTAATTCCCTGGAGCTTGCAGAAAAGGCTTCGAGTCCTGTTGAAGTTTCGGAGGAAAAAGGTTATAGAAATAAACAGGGGAATAAAATTCCTGCAACTACTTTTCAGTCTAGACGAGTCATTTCAGAGAGTAGGAGGAGGGTTTTTTTTCAGCCAGCTATGCACACCAGAATGCTTGGGGAGTGTCTCCCAAAACAGAGGGAGCATTCACAAAGGCAGAGGATGCGCTGCCCTGATTTACCAGGGTATCTGGCCTCTCTGGGATTGTCCTGCCAGATACCTTCAGCCTCTCAGGGTGTTAATTCTGGAGTGAATAGGGCTTTCTGTATGCTCATGCTTCCTGGCTGTGCAGGACTGTGCACACCCTGCTTACATCACAGGCCTTTTTGCTGCACAGTCATGGTGATGCCTCCAAGATGACTGGGATATTAGGCTATTTTGATCCACAGATGGTTAAGTGCCAGCCAACTGTCCCCTCTCCCAGGACCAGACTGGGGTTTTAAGCCCCATCTACAGACTGCAGCTGCCTACACATCCATGAGCATATTCTCATCTTTCCTGCTTCCCACCAGAGATACCAGGGCTGCTGTGAAGATGCAGGGGGATAGTTTGTGTGCCAAGTTCTGCTGCTGCCTGATCAGCAAGATGTGTTGAGGTAGTCTCTTTACCAGCTGCAGGTCCCAACCCCAGCAGCACCAGCAGCCTCTTCCCTGAGCTGAGCTGGGGCTGGTGCCAGGGGACACCCATAAACCAGACAATCATCCAGCAGATCCTTCCTGCACACTGCCATCAACACCTTCAATTTCCCCTCACACAAAAATGGCCCATTTTTTCAAACAAAACCTTATCAACTTCTCCAGAGGTATTGCTGTATAATGGCAGGGTGGCATAAGGCAGAATGCTGATTTATGACTTGATCAGGGTGGAGCCCAGTACAAATTGCAAAGGCTGGGTATACACGCTGCAGATTTGGAGAGGTTCAGATACAGCATCTTGGCTTGCAGCCCTGTTGGCATCTGGTCTCTCCATGCACACCTGTGGAACATCATTCCTAAAGTGAAGTTTTGTGGTGGTGTAACTGGGCCCTATGGTCCAGGACAGGCTTCTTTTTAAGGCAAGGAGAGAACCCCTCCCTGCATGGCTCTACAGCACTATGGGGCAGTTCTCTCACCAGTGTGCTGATGCTTGTCAAATAAAAATTCAGACACTCTGTGTGGCTTCAGAGGCACAAGAAAAAAGGTCATTGAATGAGACTAGCATGAGGCAGGTACAGAACAAGGAAAAAGAAATTTGCCTTCATATAATTTTCCTTCACATAATTAAGTGAAGGAAAGCTTTGCTGTTGCACTCTGTGGATGTGTAAAGTTTACAAGAATAAACTCATGGAAGAAAAAAATTCCATCAACGACTATTAGCTATAGAAACACTGCTTCCATCTCAGGAAGTCCTTGAGCCTCAAATTGTTGGAGGCTGGAAAGTCTCATAAGGAAATATCATTACAGGCTTTTCCTATTTATATTTTTCTAGGTGTCCACTACAGGCAGCTGCTGCAGGCAGGCTTCTGGGGCGGAGGCACCTTTGCTCTGACTCACCATGGCTCTTTGGAGACCTGCAAGGTACCTGGCTCAGGCTTAGCTGAAAGATGGCAACTGTACCTTCCTTCAACATCACCTGTGCTACAGATGAGTCGACAAAGAGTGGAAGATGCAGCATTTCCTGCAGCATCTGCTCCAGGTGTGGCTGTCCTCCCATGAGCTGTATGGGGCTTGTTCGGCCTTCACTGGAGGGCTGAGGAGAACCACAAGCACGTTCCAGGCTGTGGCATCCAGCTGGCACCTCCAGGTGCACGGGCAGAGGAAGCCTGCCTCAACCCCCTCAGGCGGCTGTAATGCCGCTGCGCTGGAAACTTGGGGGTGCATGCATGAACTGCAGAATGAAAAGTCTCCAGCTTTGCTTTTAACATCAGGAGCTGATCAGCTTCAGAGCACCTTCCAAGAGACCATGTCTCTGCAGTTTGAGATTTGATAGGATATGTGTTTCCAAGTCCCACAGGCACATGTGCTTGTCTATATGTTATGTACACAGTAGGCACTTGCAGGTGATGGCTCTCTTGGATCCTGAGCTGTTTTATTCACCGTAGCGTGGAGGGAAACACCAAAGTCAAAGATCAAAGCAAATAAATGCAGTCTGCAAACAGTTCTGCTGGGGCAGAGGTGCTTGCTTATTCCATCAAGCATGTCACAAGTGTCTGATGAGTCTTGGCCTCACTTTGCAGTCTCCTGTTGACCTGCCAGGGGTGTCACATACGCCTTCTCTGAAAGCCTTTCAGCCTTTCCATCAAGCATATTAGTGGTGGTGACAGGCTGCTCACACACCACAGTGCCCACAGATGTCCCAGCACTGCAGGGTTTGCAGAGGCAGTGCTCCAGGCACTCACAGCTTCATTATGTGTGTGTCTTTGACAGCTCATAGTCCAGTCAGTTGTTCTCTGGGCACAGTGAAGGGCAAGGGGGAAAAGGTCAACTTAATGAAGTTGATTGGCATCATGGAGATGAGGACACCTAAAAGTACCTGAATGGCAAGGATGGGAACTTGTAGCTTGCCTTTACATTTAAATTCAAGCCAAATTGTGATTTATGTGCTTATAGAGCCAGTAGTTGCACTTCTGAAGGCCAAATAGGATACTTGTACTTGCTTTAATCCACTGAGCGGCTGCCTTTCTCACCTTGCCTCTGTCAGTGGGCATGGAAAGGGACACCCAAATGTGCAGCCAGAGCTTTGCTGTGGCACTATCCATCCTCTGCCTTTCCTCCTGGTTCCAGGAAGAAGGCAGTGTGTTGGGGTCATCCTGAGGCTATCCCCCAGCAGTGACACTCTTTCTGCCTGTTGCTTTTCATATGGGCTGTACAGAAAAGAGAGGAAAGAGGGAAGAAAATGATTCTCTCCAAAGACTGTACAATGTCCCTCTGCAGACAGGAGTGCCCCGGCACTCCCACTGTGCCAACAAAGCTGGGTGGCAGAACTGCTGTGCGGCCATGTGCCCTTCTAACCCCTAAGGACAAGTGGCTCCTCACTCTCATATTGCCACAGGTCAGGATGCCACAACTGCTTAAGAGCAAATAGCCCAGTCCGTCTGCAAACACCTTCTCCCTGCACCCAGGTCCCTTGCTGGCCTGTCACCTGTGAAGGAGACAGCTGTGTTCCTTCTTGGATTCAGGAGACAGCTTGTTCCTTCTCAGGAAGGCCCCCTGCCACAATCTCACCAATGCCATGTTCCACAGGGAGGGGCTGGAACACATGGCAGGGGTGTCACCCAGCCACCACTGCCCTGGCCCTTGTCCTGCTTCTCTGCTTCATTGCTGCTTTCCCAAAGTAGTGCAGATAGGAAACAAAATACAGCTGGACATGGCTGAGACCAGCACTTGGGTCTGCTTCTCTGCTCCTTCCACCCCGTCTGCCCCTTTGAGAAGGGAGGCACACAGAACAGGATTCATCCCCTAGTGCATGTCCCCTGCCATGGCACAAGACAACCTGCCCAAGAAGCACCTCTACTCCAGAATGTTTGTGCCCATGTGGGTATCCCTGCACACACAGGTTGGCTTCTTTCCCTGCACACACAGCTGTATCCCACGGTGAGAGCTGGCACACTCAGACTGAGGAGCAAGCTGCAGGTGCAGACCGCAGTGCTCACCCTTCCGTACGCCATCTCTCCTGGTGTCCCATCAGTGCTGACAGTGCCACAAGAGAGATGAAGACATAAAAAGGCCTTTTTTTAATTTTCATTTATCAAAATGGCCAGCACATCCAGCTTTGATAACAATGAGACTTCCCTAGCTCCAAGATCATTTCCGGATACCCTTGCTTCTGCACTCAAAAATCACAGTTAATTTGTTTTCAGGGTAGGGCTACTTGGGCAGAGGGGTGGGCAGACACCAGCTGGCCACGCTGAGCTTTTGGCAGGTACATTTTGCAACCATCCCCTGAGAAGCCTCTTGGCTGCCACCACTGAAAGGCTGGCCAAGCTCTCCTGCCAAATTCTCCTGCCAGAGAGGAATACTTCCCGAAAAGTTAACTCTCAGCTGTTCCATGCAACAACCTCTTCGTAGCACTACCAGCCTGGGTGGGTGAGCAGGGAGCTCCTCAAGTAGCGGGCAGGAGACAGGAATTATTACAGTTATTGCTGTTGATCTTGATTATTAATTAATATTAATTGGTGAAGCAAGGAAGGAGGGACCCACTGGTGCCTTTTCCTTGCAGTTGCTCCTGGCCCTGGCAGGAGCTCCTTAGCCCCAGGGTGGTGGATTACTCACCCATCCACTCACTCTGCTGCCAAACGATGTGAGTGCTGAGGGCTGCCAGAGTGGCAGCAGGGTCAGCAGAGAGCTGAGGGGTTTTCTGATAAACCCTCTGCCCCTGGCTCTGTTGCTGCTGCTGCAGAGGCATTCCCGTGGGATGAAGAACTAAAGGTGTAAGCAAACATTTGGGGTGCCGCCAGAAGAGCAGCCTACATCTGCTGGCCAAAATGCCAGTCCCTGTGGACACCAGTCTTCCATCAGTGACACATGCAGACACACGTTTTGGCCACAGGTGGGCGAGGGCAGCCCAGCTCTCCTCTCCTGTCCGCAGCTGCTGCTGCCTGACACGGATGCAAAAGATGCCTGTCCCACCCTGCAAGCCTGCTGTCACACGTAGAAAGGTGAGGGCCCTGTTAAATTCCCAGGATGGGACCAGAAGTGCATTGTGTGTGGCCAGGGCTTGCGAGGATGCGCAGTTAGAAACAACCGGCTCTGGTGGCAGCCTGGGAATGGTCACTTGGAAGGCACTGGCAAGGGCTGACACGCATCCACAGCAGCACGGAGATAGCACATATCCTTTGTGACACACTGCAGCAAGCGACCTCTTTCCTGAAGGAATTTGCACCAAGGCATTGGGCTGGGGGAGGCAGGGGCTCCAGGAGCTCGCAGGCACCTGGGAAGGCTGCAGGGAAGGATGCATCCCTGCTCCGCAAGGACTTCTGTGCTTGCACAGCTGTCTGCATGGGTGCTGCTTGACTCAGCTAGCAGGGGCAAGGGGTAAAGGAAAGACACAAGGGTGAGGGGGAAGAGGGGAGACAGAGATAAGGATTCACTTACCCTCACTCCCATGAACCTGTCCCTCAGAACGATCCATGAAAGCAAGAACACAAAAGCTTTGTTGCAGCAGAACAACACGGAGACATCCGTAGTGTTTATTTTCTTTATTGCATGTAAGTAAAGGTAGTTTGTGAGTGTCCAAAGAACACCAAAGGGTGCTGCCTTGGTAAAAAACACCTTCAAAGTCAAGCCATTGTCTCCAAAAAATCGGCAGCACTCCCTAAAACAAGGAGAGAAAGGCAGTGTTATTACATAAGCCAGTCACAGTCTGCAGCAAATATATGGCTTTTTTTGCTCCTCTTCTTTTCCTTCGGGGAAAGAGAGGCACACACCTTAAAGAGGAGGAAAAAACCAAGTTTCAGCTTCTGCTGCAACAGTCAGCACCTGCACAGGGTACACTCAGGCAGGGGCTGCAAACATGGGAGGAGGGCTGCAAAGAAAGAGCAAAGGGAGAGCTGACGACAGGAGGTGAAATGTCACTCTTTCCACCAGGCCCTTCACATCTTGAAGCAGTGTAGGGCCATCCTCCTCCCTTCACCCCTGTGGGCACCAGGATGTTGAGGGCCCCCCGTTCCTGCTGAAGCCATGGGAAGCCGGTGCCCATCTGATCTCCTATGTGGAGCTTGGAAGAAGCCTTGCAGGAGCCTAGTCTGGGGGTTTTACACCCAAGGGATGGGACCTGGCTCAAATCTCCAGAAGCATCAGGGCAGGAGCAGGAGGGGGTGGCAGGCAGCTGCCTGCTCCCCCTGAGGTGAGAATGTGGCATGGTAGCACCTGGGGACACACTGGAGCAGCTGGAGGAGCAGTCAGGGGCTCGTGTGTGCAGTCCAGGCTGGGGATGCTGTGAATCCCTGAGCAGGAGGCAGCCTGAGCAGGTTCAGCATAGAAGCACCAGCAGTTTGTGTCCTGAACGCAGCAGTGGGAAACAGGACACAGGAGGTGATGGGTGCAGCTTGGCCCTGCTGGCAGGGCTGGCATGGGGCTGCAGGGGTGGGAGGGAAACCTGCCTGCAGCCTGTGCCTGCCCGGCAGCAGAGCTGGCAGCTGCCAGCCACATGGAAATCCAGTAACACAAAGAAGGAATGAATCAGCCTGCAGGGCTGGGGCTGTGGCCAGCAGCCTGCAAGGTGTGCGCGGGGCAGCCAGCACAGTGCCCTGGCCTGCACTGCCATTGCTCACTTTCAAACCTCCAAACTCCTCTGAAGTACTTTATTGGGGTGTTTTGACAAAACCTGAGCAGAATTAAATTTCCTGCTGACAATGATGGATGAATGGGTTTTCACTGCTGTCATGAATTTCAAGCTGTTTGTTTCCTGAGACTGGGCATGTAAAGATCATTGTTTGGACACTGATGAAAGCATTGTTTGGATCCACTTTCCCAGAAGACAGGGCTGTATCAGATGAATACCTGAAATGCCCCCATCCATTCTTTGAGCCTCATCAGATCTCTTCATTCACAAGTCTACATCAGCCTACAGGCCTACAGCCCCTCTGCTACACCAGGTACAAGACTGCAAGGTAGAGGGAACACATTTTTTGTGTTTATTGGGTTTTGTTGCCTGCCAGTCCCTTGTATCAAATCATAGATATGCAGAACTTACCCATCTCTGGATGTGATGACCCTGTACTTTGGCTGCTGTACACGGACACTTTCATTTGAGCTACTGGTTCTGCATTGTGTCACTCAGTGTCCCTTGTCCTCCACAAAACTGCCTGCTGGCAGCAGCCTATTCCCTGCCAAACCTGTAAACTGCCTCTCTGAATCAGTAGAAGAGCTGCCCATCTGCACTACGAACCACAGCTCGACTTCCCACCTGCTGGAGCCGTGCTCCAGGGGCTGTTCAGGGATGCTCATGACCCTGACAGATGCTGTCTGTGCTCAGCATGTGCCCTGATCCATCCTCCCCTTCCACAAACACTACACCCACTTTAGGTCTGGCCTTCAGACCTGCACAGCACTGACTGTACCAGCCACTTGCCACAGGGGACACAGGGAGTGCAAAAGGAAGCAAAGACACACTGAAAAAGCCAGTCCCAAACTTCATTAGAGGCTTAAACCTGCTTCCTAAGACACCACGAAGGGTTTCACTGCCAGGGTGTCATAGGCAGCCAGCCTCATGCTCCGAAAACAAAAATCACAGGCACAGTTCAAATTAACTGACGTGAAGGAAGATTAGTATGAGAGGAACAGAAAGGCTCTACTCAAATGAAAGGACAAAAATGGAATTTATGTTGGGATTCATCCTGGAGAAAAAAAGTTCCTCCTGCCAAAAATCTGTTCCCAACATATAGAATTGGCTATCACTATTTCATATGCAGTAGAAACATGTGCTTTTACTGTCTTGTGGGCCTGATTCTTGTTTAGTAAATACCACTGGATTCCTATGATATCACAGCCTGGCTCTCTGAAGCATCTGGTGTAGTGCCATGCTGCCCCGAAGGACAGCCTTACCCTGACATGGATCATGACCCTGAGCTGCAGTGCCCACTTTGGGAGTCTCTCTCTGCCCTGTACAATAAAGTTTCCTTTAGCTGTTTTGGCTGGCTTCACCAAGCGCGAATTACTTTTCATAGGCTGGCTCCAGCTTTCTAAGGAGACCTCCTTATGGCAGAGATTACCTTACCCAGCACAGAGCTGTGAGGAAGCTTCTCCCCGAGGACTCCTAGGGCTGCACCCATATCCACAGCGAGCCCTGTTGTTCCAAACTGGGGCACTCCTGCAGATGGGTTAGATGGCTGCCTTGGACTTGGCATCTTCAGTGAAGGATGAGGAACATCTGGGAGAATGTAGCATATTTTGTGCACCAGGATGACTGTGCCATACAATAAACCTCTTGCAATTAACTGTCTCCCCAGGTTTGCCACTGCTTACTGGGAAAACTGATTTTTCCCTGGTGCCATAGCACAGCTTGTGAAGCCATACCAGGAAGTGTTTGATGAAAAGAGTTTTCAGTGAGTAATGGTAGATAGTTATGGGAAGCAAGGCAGGACTGTGGGATTACTTATGCTGTAAACTCAAAACAGTCAGGGATGACTCCAGAAAAAACAACCTTCAGCTTAAATGTTTTGACAGAACATTTGAACACAGCTGTTCCCGCTGTCCACTAATTTCTGGGCCCAGCACAGACATGGGCACATTCACTGTGTTAACCCCCACACTGTGTTAAAAGAGAAATTGTCCTCTTAGACTGACCAAACCTATTCCTGGTCACATTACCAGAAATCCTGCACCTGCTGCTCTCACCTGCCTCCTCAATCAGAAAACTGCTTTGGTGCTCTCTTGACAATACAGTTTTGCTTGCTGCGAACACCCTGCTTTGCCCATGGAACAGTTGGACTTTGGGTGTGGACAACAGTCAGAAAGGCTATAGGGGAAAGTTGAAGCAAAGCTCAGGTGTGCCCTGGCCCTGCGAATCCCCAGGTTGTGCTGAGCATGGCTTCTCTTTGGCAGAGAAGTTGCCCTGCAGAGCCCCTCTACTGAGATGATCTCTCCCTTGATCTGTAATCCTCTTTGTGAGGAATAAATTCCTGCAAGCGCTGAGCTGTGTGCAGATAAGGTGGCAGCACACAGCCAGGAGCTGTGGCATTGCAGGGTGTAATGCTGTATTTTTGAGATAAATGATCTTCCTGCATTATTATCCTCCGTTCTGCCATCATGAGCTGGCGCTCCATTGTAATCACAGCAATTGGTTTAAAATATAAATGCAAGGCATTAACAAAAGTAACAGCCAAGGTCTGTGTAAGACTGGAATGGAAAGGTCAGAGGAAGGAGACTGGAAGGGAAACGTACTGGCTCAATTGCCACAGCAGCAATACAAAAAAGTTTGCTTCCACCTAGAAGTGCCATGTCCATGTTCAGACAACCTGAAGACTACTACAGGAACTGGGGTTAAAAGATACTACAGAAAAACCTAAGGCACAGTGATCTTTTGTTGGTGTCTTAGTTCTAAATTGTTTGCTGGTTTCTTTAGCTTTCACGTACCAGATCTTGTTCCTCCTCATAACTCTTTTAAGTGTGTGTCTTCATTAACCCAGCAAATGGCAAATTAGCTATACTCCATTAGGCAAGTCTCCAGCAAAATACTAGCAAAATAACTGTCACTGGAACCAAGCATCCCCAGTGAAGTAAATCAGAAGTCATTGGTGCCAAAATTCTATGCTAAGTAAGAGTTAATTATATTGAAAGCAGGTGTTGCAGTCAAATAAAACTTGCAAATGAAATATGACAGCAAAGCTCCACTTTTTCCCCACTGACTTCACAATTTTATATTTAACACTATTCACCTTCCACTGCCTGTTTTGTCTTTAACCATTGCTAGGCAGTGATGGCGTTTCCCCATTTCTCTGAAGCTCGTGCAAATGAATTCATAAAATCTTGTCAACACTGGAATGAATGTTTTTTTCCCTATTTTGAAAGAAGTAAAAAGGAAAGGTAGACAAGAACCAGAAAAAGTACACAGTGTGTTGCTCCAGGCCAGGGGTTTGGTCTCTTGATACTCTCTGCAGAGCAAACCTATGCCAAAAAGGTTTGTAAGCCATTGAAACTGCCATTACATCTTTGAGAAATTTGCAGTAAAGTAGAAAATTTCTGCGAGTAATACACATCCTAAGGGAATACTTTGCACAAGCCAGTTATTTCTCCTTT
>VYZR01388284.1:0-10020 GCA_013400675.1 Oxylabes madagascariensis
TCAGGAGGAGGAACAGCTCCTGAGCACCTCTGAGGCACAGGGCCAGGACTCAGAGCCCAGCCCAAAGTTCCCCACCCCAGCACCCCATGGAAACAGTAACCCAGGGCAGACCTGGACTGAGGGGTCAATGGCCTGGAGCTGCAGTTTCCAGAGACTTTCCAGGGAGTGGGGGACGGCGGGCTCTGCTTGTTCTCCTGCCATGGTTAAAGCTGGAGCAGGGACGATGAGCAGAGTTTGAGGATTGGGGTGAAGCAGAGCCTTAGTGGGGGGAGTTTTACTGGCATGTACTCACAGGAGAAGGGCCGTGTCCTCCACAAGGTCTCCTTGGCCCTAAGACAGAATAAGAAGAACATGTCAGAACATGTCGGAACCCTGCCTGATGCTGGTGTCTGGGTCAGATGGCAAAGGGGAGCAGTGACTGACTGCAGGGATGAGATGGGGCTGTAAGAGGAGTTAAAGCCTCCATTGTGCACATGCAATTTCTTGCCTTGCCACAAGTGCAAATGAACAGAGGAACTTCCCAGAGATCCCTGGCTCCAGGGCTGGCAGGAAGCTGGGAGCAGGGGCAGGACACAGCTCCGACCAGAGTCAGGGGTTTGGGAGATCCCCTGAATGTGGATGCCACCACAGGACCAAGGACCAAGGGCTGGGGAGGGGGAAGGAGATGCTGGTTCTTTCACCCCAGCCTTGCACTTTGCCATTCTTCTGTTAACCCACTGCTCTGCAGAAGAGCAAGGTCCAATTCTTAAACCACTTTTTTTCCTCCCTCCAGACCAGCTCTTTCCAGACCCATGTGAATTGCAGTGGAAATCATTTGGGTGGTATGCAAATTAAAATTAAATAGAAAGCCCATCTGTAACCAAGTACTGGGTGGGATGAGGAAGAAATGCAAACACTCCCTACCTAACATGGGGGAAAAAGGAAAGCTAACATTCAACCCAGTGATGCTATTGCACCCCTGAGCAGCAGATATCTGGAAGAAGGGTTGGAAGATATTAAAAGGTCACCTAACCCCTCTCCCAGGGTAGGATTCCCCTGCCCAAACCAGATGAGTTCTACCAGTGGTGGATCTTTCAAATGTGGATTTTTGATCAGTTTTTCTCTCTGACACCCAACCTGTCCCACACCCAGCACCCACCCCCGGGCATGTCCAGCCCACGGCTCACCCCTGGTGCTGGCGGCGGCGCTGGCGGCAGAAGTGCAGGGCCAGGCAGGCCATGGCAAACAGGAGGCAGAGCAGAGCCAGGGCTCCCAGCAGGATGCCGAGGAAGGCAGCCAGGCTGATGGCCAGCCACTCACACTGGGCTCCGGCTGGGGAGTAGATGGAGAAGGGCAGGCAGCTGTGGACGGGGAGGGAGGAGCCGTGATGCCGTGGCAGCAGCAGCTGTGCAGGGTGGCCTTGTCCACCCCGGGGCTGCTGCTACCTGCACGTGGGCCCCTCGGGCAGGTGCTGGCACTGGCCACCATGCTGGCAGTAGCCCATCTTGCAAGGGGAGATGCAGACGAAGCCGATGGTCCCCACGTAGCGGAGCCGGTAACCTTTGTAGCCGTACAGAGAGCAGGAGAAATAGTCCCTCAGCTCATCCACTGTCACTGGGGAGGGAAGGCACACGGGTTCAGCATTGCAGCAACACCCCTTGATGCTTCTCCAAGCCTCCCCAAGCTGGATCCATGCCTGGGGTTGGGAGGCTGCCCACCCACCTCCCCCATGGGTGTGAACTGATCCCTGGGGCACACAGGGTTATGGGGACAACGGGGATGGGGGGTACTCCTCTCACACCCCCCAGCTCAGTGCCAGGAGCCACTCACGCTTCACCAGGTCGGTGATGTTGTCCTGGTGCAGTGGCTGGAAGAGGAGCCCCGTGCCCACCTCCCGCCGCCCCCGCCGCCCGTTGAAGGCACTGGTGATGGCCGCGGGCAGCTCCTCGTTCAGGAAGCGGATGACGGTGCCACGGCTGTCATAGGCAAACTCGGACACCACCACGAAGGTGAAGCCATCGCTGTCTGCCCTGCAGGGAAAAGAGACGGCAGAGCTGCTGCTACTGCTGCCTCTCAGAGTGACCGAGCCTCACCGTGCCTCAGTTTTCTCGTTTGGGCAATGGTAAAGAAGGGATGAGGCAGCAGTGGAAGGTGCCAGCTGGCTTGTGCCTCCAAGGATTTACCAGCATCAGCGCTGGAAAAACAGACTCTGAGCTGGGGGAAAATGCTCTTTGTGCACCAAACTCTCTGGCCCCACACTCAGCCCTGCCCCACCAGATCCTTGGAGTGGTCATGGGCTGCTTCACATCTGACTCACATCTGGGTGATGTTGGTGTTGCTTTGGAAAGCCTTTACCTCCAGGGAGTCCAGGATGGCTGAGACCTGCAGGGGGGAGCAGGAAGGCATTAGAGGAAGGCAGAATGACACCAGCATGGGGAAATATTGAAGCAGGATGCAGGCATTGTGGCCAAGCCCCAAGGGTTGCTCTGGCCTTTGGTTCATTTGCTGGGGACTTGGCACATCATAATGCAATTGGTGCTTCTTCCCTCTGGGCTTGTGGATCTGTTGGACGCCCAGAGATCCCATGGGAGGGCATACAGAGGCATGGGCACCCCCAGCTGCCATGCTGCCCAGTATGCCATTAGTGTGTCCCCTGCTCTGAGCCCATCCCCTCCAGGGACATACAGTGCTGTTCACTTCCTCAGCAGTGGTGTTTTGCAGTGTCTTGATCCTCATCTGGATGCTTCTCCGAGGGAGACCTGCTGGGGGAAAGCCACAGTGGTGGCTCTGGCACCCCAGGAGCTGGGTGAGTGGGGCTGGGTTTCAACCCACGCCGGGCACAGGTACCCACCTGTGCTGGGCAGAGGCTGAAAATCCCCTCCTGCCACCAGGCAGCGCTGGTCGGTGAAAGCCGGGGGGCAGGTGCAGGTGGGGGCACACGTGATGGGGTGAAGGTGGCAGCGTCCCCCGTTGCTGCAGTAGCCCTCAGGGCAGGAGTGGTAGCCACAAGCTGAGCCACAGCCTGGCCTCTCACCTGTGCGATGGAGAGCATGGTAGAGGCATGAACCTGGCTGCAGGGCAGAGCCCCAGCTCTCTGAGCCCTCCTCAGCTGCTCCATAAAGCCTTTCTTCCAAGTTTTGTTTTTCTTTTATGTGTTAGGAGTTTTAGTATAAATTCAAGGAAAAGCCCCACTCCCCCTCCTTCCAGCTGGAGCCATTTGCCCTTCTTAAATCCCAGCATTAGAACAAGAGCAAAAGCCATCAACTCAACCCCACCAAAGCAATCTGAAAGCAGGGCTTGATTTAGCCCCCAACCTCCGCATGTGCATTTGAACTTTGCTGTGATGAAAATTTTTTTCTCAAGGAGAAAAATTGCATGGGAAAAATCTCCCTTCCCAGTGGATTAGTGAGACCGACAGCCTGGGAACACGAGTGGTGGCTGGACTCTGGTCCCTTCTGCTAATGACAGCAAGGGCTTGGGCACAGAGCTCAGCCAGCTCCCCCTCCTCTCCAGCCAGCCTGGGTCCCTCAGGAATTCTCTTCCACAGAGCCTGGGGGTAATGAGGATGAGGACCATGCCTGCCAGGGACCCCATACTCACCCTGCTCACCGGCCAGGCAGGAGCAGATGTAGCTGCCCACAGTGTTGGTGCAGGTGCTGTTCCCCGGGCACTCCGTCCCCTGCGCGCACTCATCGATATCTGCCGGGGCAATGCACCATGGCACCAGGACAAACACCTTGGCTGGGGTCCCCGTGGCCACGGTGCGAGCCCTCGTCACCTGAGCAGTGCTGTCCATCTCCTGTCAGGCCAGCTGGGCAGGGGCCACAGCCTCTGAAAGGGTCACATCCCACACCAGGGAAGCACCCCTGGGAGCAGGGGTCCGGAGGGTCCTGGCAGAAGGCACCTGAGTAGCCACTCTCGCATCTGCAGGCTGCCAGCTGGGAAGGGGACAGTGACACTGGCTTAGAGAAGGTGAGCAGAATGGGTGGACAGAGAAGACAGCCAGCACAGCTGGCACAGTGTGTCACCAGAGGAGCTTTCTAGCACACTACCTGCAAGGAAGACTCCCTGAGAGTGACTGTGTCGCTGTAGTCACACTCCTGGCTCCTGCTGCATCTGCAAAGGGTGAAGCGGAGCTGGAGGAGTGCAGAGATGTTGTTGGACCCAACAGCCTCCAGGTTGATGGTGAATGGGGCTGTCCCGCGGGGCTCCCATGTCAGGGTGCCATTCTCTGCCGGGAAGAGAGGTGGGAGTTAGAGGTGGCAGAGGAATTCCATCCCATTCCTTCCATCCCAGCTGCTCCATCTCTCCTTCCTTACCTGATATGTTGAGCTCTGGTGAGAGATGGGGAATGAAGCGTGCGCCCGCCCCCAAAGCATGGTACTGCCTTATGACCTTCTCTGTCCTGAAGGCTGTGATTGATGCGTCACCAGTGATGACGGGAGGGAAGGCATCTGAGGAAAGAGCAGCCCAGCACACAAGTGGCCTTGTCACCCCTTGGCTGTAAGTCCCTCCTGGTGAGGATGGGACCTGAGGCAGATGCTGTCATGGCTGCCCACCAACAAGGCTCTTATGTTACACAGCATTGGTGGCATCTCCCAGGTTTGGAGCATAGCCAGAAATGCAGTTCCAGGAAATGCAATTCCAAAACCTTGGTGGCAACTGTCCTGCTGGTGGCATCTCCCAGGACTGGAGACAAGCCAGCTGGGCAGTGCAAATCCAAGACCTTGGTGACTCCTCTTCTGTCTTATATGAAGCAAGAGAACCCAGGAAAGAAGAAGGGCACAGCCCAGTTACATCCAAGCCATGCCCTCTTAGAGGCGAGCATGTGCCCCACTTACTGAGTGCTGTCTTCCTCTGCTGGAAGTCGGCTGCAAGGCTCTGGGTGGCCAGGCCCAGGGCCAAGTTCCCTGTGCTCAGCGAATCGTAGATGCACTCCTTGCTGCTGTGACACTGCAAGGCTGCCAGCTGGTACTGGCTTTCATTCTCCTGCCGCAGCCGAGACAAGAAGAAGGGTGTGAAGTTCAGTGCTGGTGAGTCCAGAGGCTGAGTGAACAGGCAGTGCTCCCCAACAGCCCCTGCAAGAGAGCATGCCATGGGTACAGGCCATTTTAAGCTTTGTTGTATTTTAGGATTCCTTTTCACGGAGCAATGAGGACACCAAACACCTTTCCCTTGGCATTGCTTTTGCTCAGGCAAATGTTTAAATATCTCAAGCCAAAGCACAGTCAGAAGGTGCAGGAAGGAGAGGATCGTCAAGGGGGATCCTAAGCCTGGACTTACAGGTCATCCCATAGCTGTAGATCTCCTCCTCACTGCTGTTCACAGGGATGCTGGTACCATTTGGCATCTGGAAGTCATCTGCAGGGTCATGGTCCCACACACCTGGTGGAGCATCACCAGAGTGCTGGAATCCCCCATGCCAGAGTTGACCTCCTATCTGGTGCTGGCCAGTGTTTAGTTTATACCCAGGTGTCCCTGCCCTCACAAGCACAATTCCCCAGTTTTCCAGCCTACTTTAGAGTGGGAAGAGAATTTGCACCCCGGCTCTGTGGTGGTGCAGAAGCCCTCACCCAGGAGGCCCCTGGTGCTGTTGCGGTACCAGTCAGGCAGGTTGCAGACCACGCTGAGGATCCCAGAGGTGGCCGAGACAGACACAGCGATGGTCCCATCAAAGACGGCCGTGACAGACGAGCCATTGACTAGCAGGACACCAGGGCTGTAGTAGACCTCGTCACCCAGGTCTGCAAGAGAGGGAGAGCACAGTCCATGCAAGGCTGGGATCTGAAAGGACAACCACAGATTCCTGGAGGGGAGTGCTCCCCATGCACCCCATCCAAATCAGAGACAGGTGCAGTGAGAAACATTTAATGGATCTCAGGATGGCTGCCCTCGCACTGGCAGGGCTGGTCCCAGGGAATGGGGACATCTCTGTCCCCCCCACATACATTCAGCATTTAACAGCAGATCCTGCTCACCTTGGGAAAAGGAAAACGGGATGGTTTCATTGTTCAGGAGGACTTGGATATCATCCTGGCTCCCCAAGGTCCACTCAACCTGAAAATTGTGGTGGATGTCCCAATCAGCCCCTCTGCTTGTCCCTTCCTGCTGTCCCTCCGTGCTGGGGACAATTACTAACTCTCTTGTCCTCCAGCCCAGGAGGAGAGGCTCATCCCTGGGGCCTGTGTTGGTGTGTTCTTCACCCCAGGAGACACACAGTACAGCAGCTTTGGTGTTTGCACAGAAGAGGACAGCCAGCTGCCTGTCACTGCTGGCAAGGGGCACACCCAGGCCACCACCACTGCTCAATTGACCTTGACAGCACGAGGAGCTGTGCTGGGGGGCTCCCAGCTCTGAGCTCCCTCCTCATGCTATTCAATGCCTGCTCCTGCTGACACCAGGACATTCTGCTTAGTGAAGCTAAATGGGTATGGGGAGCAATTCTGCAAAGTCAGGAACAGCAGTCACTTGTGCTAAAGCGTCAGGACAAAGAATGTGCAATGAAAAAGATGAAGCAGACTATGTTCCTCCAGAGTCTCCAGCCCTTGCTGGCCTGTTTGCAGGAGGTGTTAGACCTGTGCCTGGTGAATATTAGTCCATCTCACCACTAACAGTACTTTGCTGGAGTGGCAGGAGGTGGCAGGAAAAGGAGAGGGAATACCTCTCAGGTCCCACCCACTTGAAAGTAATGCAGAGGTGATGCCCAGCTTGCCAGAGAGGTCTCTCCCATTAGAGACTCAAACTCATACCCAGGGCATTCCTACTCACTGTTGTGGTGGTGTTTGAGATGTATTGGGCAGCAAAGGCCACAAAGTTGGTGGCCTGGGCCATGCCAGTCTGTGCTGTGCGCCCCTGCAAAACGAAGCTGGTCTGGGCATCACTGGCCAGCAGCAGGACAAAGTCCCCGAGCCCATTGAAGGTGTAGGTGAGTCCATCCAGGGTGGTGATGTGAGGGTCCCCGAAGGCACCAGCTGGGGTCCAAAGGAGATGGAGACGGGCAGAGATAGAAGAGCAAATGCTGGTGTCATTTCAGGGAGGAGAGCAGCCCCAGAGCTGCTCAGTGGTGGCTCAGTGGTCCCCACTGGCATATTGCAAAGTGTGGCTAATGCAGGGGGTCCATGCACAGCTCAGTGCCCTGGCACAGCAGAGCTGGGGACTCACCGGGGGTGGGTGGCATGTATCCTTCACAGCCAACCCTTGGTCTCTTCTCAGCAAACCTGGCACAGAACAGGGGCTTCCCCACACGCTGGCAGCACCAGTCGAATGCTTCCAGCTCCCTGTCTGCAGAAAAACGTGATGGGGTGTGTCAGGGCCCTTGCTCTGCCTGTGCTTGATGCTTGGGGTATTTTAGGGTGAGGGAATGCCAGTTACAACTTACCAGTGGCAGTGTGGAAGGGGAGAATCCATGTTCTCTCCTGCCAGCCTTCGAGCAAGCTCCCACCTTGGTACAGACATCGCACCCCAGCTCCGGCTGGGCTGGGGGCCGCAGTGCGCAGCATCCTCACGGAGGTGTCCGCTGGGCCTGAAATAGTGGGGGGATCATGGCCACTGCCAGAGCAGGAGGGGACCATCCCCCCACCCTGCTGCTGGTCCTGGGGGGGTGTCCTTGGCACCTTTACTCCAGTGGTAGCAGGGATCCAGCTCTGCCTGGGGCCGGGAGCAGGGGCATGGTGGCAGCTGGCTGTTCCAGGTGGCCGGCGCTGGCTCTGTGTCCAGCCACGCCAGGCACTGCAGCCTGTAATTCACCCGGGAGCGAGTGTCCAGCCTGTAAATCCACAGCCCACGCACATCTGGGGGAGCAACCGGAGAACAACACTGCTCCGCTAGGACCTTGTGCTGAGGGATCCCGTGGGACAGCTGTCCCTGGCCACTGACCTCACACGAGGTCTCCAGGCTCCCTCTAGAGCCAGCAGGGCTGTGGCAAGCCACAGGAGGACATGGGACACCCACAGCCTGCTATTG
This sequence comes from Oxylabes madagascariensis, assembly GCA_013400675.1. Taxonomy (NCBI): domain Eukaryota; kingdom Metazoa; phylum Chordata; class Aves; order Passeriformes; family Timaliidae; genus Oxylabes; species Oxylabes madagascariensis. The sequence continues at coordinate 7,942 of VYZR01388284.1, forward strand.
GTGGCCGGCTCTTGCCCAGTGGCTTCACTGGCCCATCAGCTCCCAGGGATGGGTGCTGGGGCCATGCTCCTGGCTCAGAGCACACAGCTCCTTCACTGCCCACCCACCCCAAAGACCCCCTGGTGCCATACCGGAGCCGGTGCTGCTGTGCTGGTCTGGTCGGTACTTGACAGCTGGCGGCTTCTGAGTCAGCTCGTTGTTTTGGGCATAGCCATTGCCACTGAGTGGAGAGAGGAGGTTTGAGGTTATACTTCCAACACAACCCTCCTCCTCTCCCAAAGAGCAGCCGGGGTGGGAACTGCTGTGGTTTGCAGGAGAAAGGGTTTAAACGGGGCAGGGTTGCTCTAGGAGTTGGAGCTGGGCTCTCCCGGGGGTAATGCCTCTGAGAGTCTCAGCACAGTGCTGGAACAAATCTCTGCTGTCCCAAACCCCAGTGACACGTGTGCTGCACCTGGAGAAGCCGATCAGCACGTTGGCTGCAGCCAGCTTGGTGTAGTCCCAGCGCATCCCACCGTCCTGGTAAAGCAGCAGGGCGAAGGAGCGGATCCCATCGGTGGTGAGCACTGCCTGGTAGGTGCTCGTCTGCAGAAACCCAAGGCACCCCCTTAGCACTCTCCTGCTCTCCCTGCAGCACAGACTGAGGCAGTGAGGCTTGGAACAGCCATCAACAGTGCTCTCTGTCACCGGGGTCCCCCACTGCTCACCTGAGTGTCACCCCTTCGGGATGGGTATGCTGGAGCTTTCTCCCACGTCACCTTCAAGGTCCATTTTGCTACATAGGGGATTTTCAGGTATTTCTCAATCTTTGCTTCCACATCTTGGACAACAGAGTCTTGGGCAGAGCTGAGTGTAGAGTACTCCTGCCAGATGGCAAGAGAGAGAATTAAACAAGTGAGCCGGGAACTGGATTCTCCCAGGAGAACACCTCTGGTGGCCCTCACCTGGTACCAGGTGGTGCCAACACCCTTGGAAAAGTCTGCATCATCCCAAAAGGCAGCCACCATTGGCAAGCTCTCCTGGCCAGTGAAGCCCCGGGGAGGGGGGTTGGGGTTGGATGGGACATAGCTGTCCGTGGGTGGAAAAATGATCTGTCCGTTATCTGTAAACTAACCGAAAGAACTTGTTATTTGCTGACTGGGATAGCTTTTAGCCTCCATGGCTGAGCAGAAATCAACCATTTTAAATGTAGAAAAAAAGATATTCAGATGAAATTTGGTTCCTGCTCGATTTCCATGTTTGTTTGTTTTTCACCAAAAAGGCAGCACATCCATTATGTGCTCACCAAGTGGGGCACTCACATAGAGAGTGTCTCGCAGTGACTTCCCAAAGGGAAATCCAATTTCTGGCTTGAACAGGGGTGAGTTAAAATCCACCATCCTCTGGACGTACTCTTGGTCTCCTCCTTCCATGCCAAAGGGGTAGAGTGAGGTCGCTGGCTCTGCCATGGGGAGGAGATCAATGAAAAAGGTGCAAAATCATTAATGTCTGCTTCATCCATTCTGCAGCCAGGACAAACCAACTTGCCTGCTGCCAGAGTGCTGTGCCTGTGCTCTGATGGATTGTAACCCAATTTTCAACCCACTTTTGGGATGCTCTCAATTGTCCTATTTTGCCTTTTCCCATGAATCTGGCAGCCCAATGTGCAATGCAGATGAGATACCCTGGACCAGCTGTACCCTCATCCATCACAATGCTTGACTGGCTGAAAACCCCTTTCCTACCCTTGTCTTTGGGAAAAAGAAAATCTACTTACTGATAAGCTCATGGGTGGGTTGGGGCTCAGGTGCAGGAGTTCTGTGCCCAGTGGTGGTGTGGGCAGATGTGCTCAGTTCGGTGGATGGTCCTCTCTGTGTCCCAAAGGCGTTGAACAGGGCGGTGGCAGGGCTGGTGGTAGTTGATGGTCTCACTGGTGCCGTGGTGCCTGGGGCTGGGAGAATTCCCACCTCCTTGGCTGGGCTCACTGGCGCTGTGGATGAAATAGCCATGGTGCCTCCTGCAGTGATGGCTTTGGTGCTGCCTGCAGTGATGGCAGTGATGTCAGGGGTGGCAGTGATGTCAGTGGTGGCAGTGATGTTCCCT
>VYZR01388285.1:0-10209 GCA_013400675.1 Oxylabes madagascariensis
TGCAGAAACCTTCCCCACTCCACCTCCACAAAATCTTGCAGCTCAGCAGTGGCTGCAAAGATTTAGTCAACAACACTCTATAAAGCATTTTTTAAAAAAATATTCCCACACCTCCTAGCAATATCTGGTCTAAATTTTTTATGAAATAATTCATTGATTTGAGAAGTGCAAGTTCAAGTGCAGTGAAACTGTGAGTAAATTCTGATGAAAGGCTGCAGTGAGTTTGTTTCTAAAAACAGGGTAAAAGTGAAAAAGATGAAATGTTTCCTGAGGGAGTTGAAAAAGCTCCAACACTTGCTTGAAGACCAGGTTTTGGGACTGAGCTTTACAGACAGAAAAAGTGCCTGCTACGAATGGATGAAGGCTCTGAGGCTGGAGGGGGATACAGGCTGCAGAGAAGTGATCTCACAGCTCGGGTGCTGTTCTCTCTTCTGGGCTCAACAATAAAAATGGGGAAAATTCTGGTAATGCCCAGAGCATGCTGTACCCTGTGAAAGTTTTCTGTAAGCTCTGAGATCTAAAGGTCCTTTTGGAGAGGGGACAGAACTGTTTGTATCACTGCTGAAAATGGTTTGGCTTTTGTGCACAGAACAGCAAATATTATAATTGCATTTTTATTGTATTAAATTCATCCTTTAATGAACAAACAGCTATGTAATTGCAGCAGTGAGTTAACACCTTTGTAATGGCTGCTTAAGCTCTTTAATTGTACTCTGCAACTGTTGGACTCTCTGGGAGCACAGTCCGGGGTGCCAAACACTCTGTACACCCTTAGTCTGGAAATTCATTTCTGCTTTAATTTACCAGGGAGCACAGTGAAATCCTGGAGTGTGCCCAAAGCTGTGACAAGACTCGGTTCTTTGGTCACCTCACCTGTACCTCCCAGTCAAAGTCCTCCACAAAACCCAGCAAACTCTGCAGGTCCCAAAGCAGTGACCAGCCTTCAAGCTCTCCTAAGGAGGTGTCAGATGCAAGCTCTCAGCTCTGCCTCAGTGAGTTTGATTTTATTGACACTAAAGATAACAGCACCCCCAGTGTTGGGCTTGTGGCTGGTATGAGATGGTGTCTATGATTTTCCATGAACAAGTGACATGTTTGACTTTCCCACCTGCTCCCCGTGGGCTGGAGTCTGGCTTTGCTCTGGAGGCTGGAAATCCTCAGAGCAGCCCTCTGGGGCTCTCTTCTTGTCCTTTAAAAGACACCACCCCCAAGTCAGATCCTCATTTCTCACCAAGTGCCAGAGTGAAGCTGTTCCTGCAGCCCTTGGGGAGGATCATTGCCCCAGCCTGGCTCTGAGGGGCTGCTACACTCTCGCTGCTCTCACAGGGGTCTTCCCTGGACATGAAACCTCCTGTGCCAGGAGCCCAACGTGCACATACAGAGGAACAACAACACAGAGGATAAAGCACTATCACAACTAAAAGAATCACATTTTCAAATAAAATTACGTAAGAGCTATACCATATGGCTTAGCAATGAAATTACAGCAGCTGGTCGAAGGGGGGGAGTTTCAGTGACTCTGTCCACAAACAGTGGTAATACAGAGCTCCAGAAATAATTTGTGTTTCTGGCAGAGAAATTTGGTTATCAGCTCTCTATCCTACTGAACATGTCAGATGTACACTCAAGGAACTTCTCGTTCTCTGAACCTGGAGTGACTCACCAGGCTTTGATGGGCAGCAGCTTTTGAAGGAGCTGCCAGTCGTAGTTGTGGCCACACAAAGGTTCTGCTGGGCTTTCTGCATGCTCTGCCCCAAAAGCAGGAAGCCCCAATAGCCTCAGGTCCTGCCTAAGGCACTGGGAGGCGTCACACAGTGATGCCTTTTTGCCCAGTGTCAGGGGCTCTCCAGGGTGTATGAGGGACAGACAGGGATGTTGAAAGCAGAGGGAGGAGGGAGCTGGTGCCTCCTGTCAGTGTGTTGGCACATCCACTGGCCCCGTTCAGCACCTCTGACACGCAGGGAATGGGGAAAGGATGGGAGGCCTCAGCCAATTCTTTGTCCCCTTCCAAGGTAGAATTGCTATTTCTCTGACTAGGAAAGCAGACGAGCTTGATTTTCCCAGGTAACTCCTGGCTTGATCAGGTTTGTGCCAGAATAACTCATCCAGCTGACTTCGGAAACAGGAGCATCAGCAGTGTTGGAACAGGGAGTTATTACTACAGGTTATGCCTAATTAACCAACTCATTGGAAGGACGTGCCAGTGGGAGGAATAGCCAGTCCATCCCTGCACTGTCCAACTGACTGCCGGGAGCACACCTGGGTTTCTGTCCCTCCCTTTGTCCTTTTGGGGAATCGAGCCAACTGGGAAAAGGTCACTGCTAAGGCCACAAGTGTTTGGTAACTGTCTAGAAACAAAACGGATAAAAGGCAGCCTGTACAGAATGTTAAATAATTTTTCAGATGAAAGCAGGATGAACTATAGTTGGGAAGCTGAATGGGATCAGGTATGAGATTTTTTTCTAAAAGGAAGGGAATTGAATCATGCTATGTAATGCAAGACCTAGACAAGTGTGAGGAGCAAAGGGGCAGAGAAGGAGCAAGAACAAAGTGAGGGATCAGAGAGGGCACACGGAGGTGTGGGGAGGGGGGGAGCAGAGGAGGAAATTCTCTGTCTGCATCACAGAGGAAAAGGCAAGATTTGCAGGAAGGGGACAGCAGGGCAGGGGTAGATAAAGGCTCTGTCATCTTTCCTGTCCCTCCCCGGGCCCAGCAGTACACAGGGCTCTGCGGAGGGCTGAGGCTGGTGAGGAGTGCCCATCCTGGGCTGGAAGGGAGGAAGGGCTGGGGCTGGAGCACGGGGCAGAGGAGCCCCACGGGCCCAGGGGCTGCTGCTCACAGCTGGGCATTGCCCCAGGGATGGCAGGGGCCAGGACGGGGGAGCCCCTGGGCTGGCAGGAAGGATGGGCTCCTGCTGCAGGGGAGGCTTTGTGCATCCCTGCGGGACAGGAGGCAGCTCCTTGTGCTGAGGACAGCTCGCACGGAGGCAGTGGAGGGTTTGCCAAGGAAACGTGTTCCCTCCCCAGGAGTCATGTGGCTCAGGTTCTCTGTGCTCCTCTCTGGGAAAGACGTAACAAGCAGTTTGCCAAGGGGAATCTTTCCTGGCACTAAGGCTACCACCACCCAAAGCACACCCAGTTTGGTGACACTTCACTCCCCCAAATGTATCACAAGGTGCTTGGGAAGGAAAAGCTGAGCTCACCTCCCACACCGTTGAAGGTCCCTGAGGTACCACCCCACCTTTTTGAGGGGATCATCTCACTCCTCCCAATGTTCTTCCAGTTTCCTCCCTTTGCTTTCTATTTCATTGATAAAGAAATACTATTTTGAAAGAAGTCTTTAACCTTTTATAACAATTCACTCTTCTGTGGCCAAGCCAAGTATGTGCTGGAGTCTTGCAGCTGGAAAGTGAAGCCAGCTCAGAGCCAATTTGGGAATTCCCTGCCCACCCTTCAGATGTGTCCAAGGCTGTGCTGGGTGTCAGGGATGCACTGAAGCCTTCCCAGCCACGACCTCCCCAGCTCTGGGAGCTGGAACTGCCCTGCAGGGACTGCTCACCCTGCCCTTGGCCAGTGCTTGCTGCACTTTCCAGGCACAAGCTCTGCTTCCCTCCCCTTCCCAGCATGACCCAGAGTGGTGGTGATGCTGGGATTTGATGCACATGGGAAGAAACTTCCACCACCTTTGAAGCATGTTAAAACAGCCCCAGCAGACAGTGGCTGTTACCAGCTCTACTTAAGGCGAATGGGAAAAGGAGAAGTTGAAATTTCATGCAGCACTGACAAAAAGATGTGGTTTTCATACCTTAAAGTGAGTACTGGGTTACTCCTTGGGAATGGTAATTCAGAAATAGATGGGTCTGCACAGGAACAAGGGCTCCTGGACCCTGGGGAAAATGTTCAGTGAGCCCTTCCCATTTCCAGCATGCAGGGCCGGATCAGTAACTGGCCTCGTGCTCATTCCGTGGGTGCTGGGATCGCCTGAGGTAGCTCACAGCTGCTCTGTGCAGGGTGTTCAGCTGGGAAATGCAAACCTTCAGTGTTCCTCCATGAATGGTTTGTACAAAAGGCTTCTCAGGGAGCTGAACTGAGCCTGCACTGTGCATGGTCTGAACAATTATGGTTATTTAAAAAAATCAACTGTTAGAATTAAACCTAAACTGGTAATTCAGAGTTTCAGGCAGAAGAAACCTCAGCACAAGTTTAAACCAATCAAAGGAATTACTGTTCATCTCCCAGTTCCACTTGTGTTTTTTTCCTTCAAACCAATAAGATGCTTCTCAAGCTTGGGAGCATTTTAGCATCAGTCTTACTGACAAGAGCCTTCCTTCTGCTCTATTTTAGACATGAAAGAAACTGTGAGCCTGAGGTAACCAGGTTAAAGCCCTTTGAAATGCCAACCTTCCTTCATGGTCTCATTCCTGATCAGAACTGCTATTCCATGGAAGCCTGCAGACCTCTCCATTCATAGGAGTGTAATGACACTTAATGTCATTGCTCACTGCAATTTTGTTTCCCAGTGGAGGAGAGTCCCTGGGGGGATCAGTCACACACACTGCAGGCCAGCAGGAACCTCTCACCCTGGGTTTGCTCAGAGAAAGGCTTCTGACAGCGAGTCCCAGGCTGAACGATCTCCACAGAGAACAAGGCTTGTTTAGGGAGTGAGGAATAAGAACTGCATCCCTGGGCAGGATCAGTGGTATTTCCAGGTCAGTGAGAATCAGTCCTATTAATAGCAGCTCCTGATTGCTGCCAGCAGAATTGATTTGCTCTGCTTTGTCCTGCCTGAGGCAAACTGAGAGGTAAATCAGGAGAGCTTCCTCAGGGAGAGCATCCTCCTTCCACATGGCCAGGCAGTGCAGGCTGGGTCAGTGTCCTGGGCAGCTCTGGAGACACTGGCCACAGAGGGCAGGTGCATTCAGCAAGGAGAGGAAGCAAAGAGGCCCTTGGCTTTTTCTATTCAGGTCTCCCTGATTATTAATCAGAATCTGCTGATTAAGAGACGCAAGGTTTGATAATCAGTGCAAGGTGCTGACACCCTCCTGAGTGAGTCTGGTGCAGTTCTCAGTGTCAGGAGATGGTAAACAAGAGGAGGGGAGCAGCCCTGACCCCAGGGAGCTCCGTTCCCCCAGCTCAGGCACCAGCTGCTGGCAGCAGAGGGGAAGGTAGGAGCCCAGAGCACAAACACCACAGGGAGCTCCCAGGGCCAGCAGGTCCTGGAGGTTCACAGCCACTCACCGGCAGTGGGACGGGTCCAAGTGCTGCTCCAGCCCCCCACCATGAACTGGCTTCATCCCCCCACACACCCCATCCTGCTCAGCAGGCATCTCTCAGGGCATCAGGGCTGAGCACAGCCCCCTTTCATTGCAATTGGAAACCTGAGTGAACCTTAGACTTAGGAACATGTTGCTGAGGTCACTAATTCCTGGCAAATCTGGTGTCTGTATCTCAAGAGAAAGAGTTCCCAGACACAGTGCATCAGTTCCCTTTCCAGCCCGCTTCCATGCACCCCAAATACATCCAGTCTTGGATGCACCAGTCTGTTTAAGCCACTTGAAGTGCTCAGCTGAGAGTGCCCAAACATGCTCCATACCTGTATGCTTTAATTCTCAGGTTATTAGTAAACATCTGAAAGCTGCCACATTAGTCCTTCTCAGGCACTGGCTCTTCGAGAGCAGAGAGCCTCAGAGCCTTGGATCCCTGACCCTCTGAGAGGCTGTTTCAGGCTCTGCTCTGAGAGGTGGGGATGCTCAGCTGATGGAAGGAGTAGTTGCCATGGGATTCTGTCGAGCCCTTGGTGCTTCCCCTGTCCTCTCCAGTGTGCCTGCTGGCATTATCATGGTAAACTCCAGCCCTTCAAAATACCATTTTCTGGGCATAACCAAGAGCCAGCGCAGCACCAAAACCTGCACGGAACAAAGGCCACCAAGTGCTGACTTCAAGTGAGGTAGATGCCCTGCTCCCAAGTACAGGGAAGTGTTTTTCCTTTTTTTTTCTTAAAGTTTTCAGAAGATGTTGCTAATGTGGAGCAGAAACAAACCTGGTGTAATTAGCTGTAGAGCAAATGAGGCCATCCAATTCACAAGAGTTTTGATTTCCACTTTCCAGGAACGCAGCACTTCATCTCTCTTGAGAAGGGTTCAAACTCTGCATTGCAGAATCCAGCTGGGATTTGGCAACTGATTTCCATGAGCTGATTGTCAACAGTGGTGGAATTAATGATAGTGCTATGAACAATCTACATCTGCACATTCTCTTGTGATGTGTTAGGCATGCACATATCACACTTGCGATGAAATTAATTACAGAAAGACACAGGAGCCTCCTTTCAAATACACATCAGGCAGCCTTGCCAGCTATTTAATGTGTCACAGTCTCAGCAAACCCATTTCTTTCAAGAATTTGTGACTTGTTTCAACTTGTTAAACACAACCTTTCATTTAACAGTTTGTACAGTTAAAGGGATTGACTTTAAAACTACGAAACTATTTCTGCTCCACTGACAGCAATATTTCCTTTGCTTTCACATCCTTTTGAACAGTTTATTGTAGAGCCTTCCCCCACTGCAGTGATTATTGCTTCACAATTTCTTGCAGTTCCCTTATTACTTGAATTATTTTCCCTTTGTATCCCTTGCCATTGCAAGTATCCAGAACAAGCTGGATACATAACAGAGCCTGTGATTAGACACGTTTCCTACCAGAGCTCCAAGGTGGAAAGAAAGGGTGGCGTACACCAACCCTCACCCAACACCTGCTCATGGTACCTGTAAGTTAAATAGTTATCTAGTTGAAAACAGAGTCAACCTTAATATAGAATTTAGGCAGAGCATAACGAGTAGTCGCTTAACATTACTTGACAGGATTTAAAGGGTATCAAAATTATACTGCCTTAGTTGAAACCTGCACCACAGCAGAAACCTGCCATCCACTTTAACCAAGCCATCACCTGGATCTCCCCCTCCTTCCAGGTGCCCCAAGCTGCAGGCAAGGGGACAGTCCCTAGCCCAGACGGATGCTAAAATGCCACTGCCATGAGAGGTGGCACAGCCACAGCAGCCAGACCCCTGGCACAACCCTGCTCCCAGGACAGGTCCCTGCAGTTCCCAGAGCTGAGGCTTGTCCCCCGGGAGCCAGTGGGAAGGTTCAGCTGTCAGGATCAGCCATAAAGACACGGGGAGACTAGCTGGGGGAGCTCAGTGCTGGTGTGAACAGCTGGGTAAAAATCATTCATCGGGCAAAACCAGAGCAGATGAACAGCAATTGCAGTGGAGAAAGGCAGAAAACAGCTTCCATGCCAAGTGGAGTTGGGTGTGGTTTGAATCCAGCACTTACTGTTGGCAGAAATGAGACTAAAAAATGAATGCATCAAAGGCACAGTGGTCCAGAGAGAATGTCTTTCCATTTTGTCATTTTCTGGTCTAGGTCTGAGTGGCATCACAAGCAAAGCCAAGTGGAGCAGCCGGTGGCAGGCAAGGCAGCACCTGTGCCAGCATGTGCCTGGCATGACCCTGGCGAGGGGCAGCTCAGGGGCCCTGTGCCTGTGTCAGCACCACCAGCCACAGCACACGCCCTGCACGGCGCCTCTGTACAGCAGCTCCAGCTCTGGACAGCACTAATTGATTTGGCACAGGATATTTTTCCAAATGGCTCCCTTTGCGGGGTCTTTTCAGCCTCAAATTGTGCTGAACAACAGCGAGCAAAATCTCCTTGTGTGCAGACCTTCCCTGCTCTGTGTCACAGCTGTAGCCACTGTCAGCACACCTGTAAGGTAGGTAGTTCTGTCCCTTGCACCAGCCCCTCTCCTGTTTTCAGCTGTGTGTATTTCATGCTTCCACAACTCCACACAGCCCTCTGTCCGGGAGATAAACTGTGCAGTCAGGCAGGAATGTATGTCAGTGCCGTGCTTTAGGGGCATCCTCACATCCCAAAGCTGCCACCAAAGACTTAGGAAGAGTGTTGGTTGGCTTCTCCTCACAGAGCTGTGGTTCTTGAATGAGTTAGTGGATAAAAGAGTGCATGTTTCCATGCAGTTTGTCCATGTGGGACATGGAGACAGGAGGGACAGAGGGAAGGGTGCAGTCCTGAGGGCCTGGGGCTGTGACAAAGGTCTGCCCCTGTTTTGTCTCCACATAATATCTGAGCTACAAAAAGTAATAGATTCTGATGAATGTACCGCTGCACCATTTTGGTTTTATGATGACAACATGTGGTGCGCACATCACCAGTGTTTTCTTTAAACCTTTATGAAGAGTGTTTGCTCGTGAATAGACCAACATTGTAAGCCCCAAGCTCCTGGAGCTTTGGTGGCATTGATGTTGCTCTCATTTTCCATGCAAGGACTACAGCAATCCAATTGCTCCACAGTTGCAATTCTACCACATGCTCCACATTTATGCTCCGCTCCCACAGCAGAGAAGTAGCACACAATTTTGGTGATCATTAACATCTCCAACATCAGTGTTTGTGCCCATCCTCTGCATTACATTAAATGGGAGGAGCAGGCAGAGATAAATCATGGCTGATGCACCAGCCGTGTTTGGGATGAAGGTGAAGCAATCCTGATCATTCTCCGTGTGGCTGCACAAGCAGGGCCAGCTGGGAGCTGATGGAGTGAGGACCCCAGCACCAAGGGTGGCTGGATCTGCTGTACCAAAGAAGCACAACCCAAAAAGGGAGCAGCGAGGCCGAGCCAGAGGAGAGCTGCAAGTCCCAGCCCAGTGAGGCACTGACCCCTTCCCAGGGTCAGCAGCACCACCTGCCAAGCTGGTGACTTGAATGTGGCCCATCTGTTCAGCCACGTGAGCTGCTCTTTGAGCAGTCAGGCTGCTGCAGGTCATCAGCAACAGTTTTAGCAATTCAGCTTCTATCAAAATACTGAACCTTGTCAGGTCTTGGAAAGAAAATGAGAGCATCGCCCCCTCCCAGCTAGAGAGTACAGTTGGAAGTCCACCATGAGCTAAAAGCTTAATTCTCTCAATTGGCCAAATCATTAAATCCTTGAGTGTTAAATGTCCCAAGAAAGGAAAGCAAGGCTGCTATTAATAATTCCAGTGCCTAAAGAGAATATAATTTTCAAATGGCTTGTTCGACATCTTAGGGCCTGCCCCCAGCTACTGCCATCAGTCACTTGCATCAGGAGGAACAGGTGTCTGAGTAAGGCACAACAAGACATTCAAGGGACTTGGGTTTGTTCAGACTAAAAGGAAGTTAACAGACGTGATTAAATAACTCAGCCAAAAGCCTTTGGAGAACATGAGAATATGACTGAAAGGGCAGATCATAAAGCCTTGATGCAGATGGATAAAGCCAGGGAACGAGTGGTGAGAAAGGCTGTGGAAAACTGCTTACTGCTGATGGAATTCTAATCAGGTGTGCGAAAAGATGAGGAAGGATTTTCTTTCATTATGGCTCTGATAATCGTTTAAGGAGAAGATGTATATTTTATACTTTCCTTGCCAGACCACAATTTGTGCCCATTATTCACAAGGCTGTTGGAAAAGATCAACCACTGCTTGTACCAATGGCCAAACATTGCTCCTTTGTCTCCAAACTGCTTTGTACATTTTAAGGGGCGAGTGGGGGGTACAGCCCAGCACCTGCTAGCACCCGGGCCATGAGCTGGAGGAACATGGGCCAGGCTCTGCCCACCCTGAGCTTGAGTCCTTCATTGCTCCTTGGATCTCCCTGGTCCTCTTTTTCTCTCACACAGCGGAGCGCTGCCTCACAAAAATAGGTCATATAGACAGCTCTGGCATAGGGTTACAGAGCTCAGAGACAAATATGGATAAAACAAACCCCAGAAAAGTATTGACACACCAAATAGAATGTCACAACCCAGAGGGACCATGATAAGAACCAGATATGGCGTCTGAGGAAAGAGAGAGTTACCATAAGTGAACATTTATAAACAGAAATAACATTATTATTGTTATTTAACTGCTTTTGGACCCTGAGTCCTCCATCAGCTCTTCCCTGATGCTCCTGCTTCCAAGAGCCACAGAGCTGAGCCCCCCAAAATGCCTCAGCCTGTTCGCTTGCTCTGTACCTACCCTGCACATGAACAGGGAGAGTCAAAAGCATGGAGCACCCGCCTTCACTCTGACTTGGAAAAATCAATCCCCTTCCCCTCAACAGTGGCTGTGAGTTTCCCCTGCCACCAGGCACATTCATTAAACAAAAACATACCAAAAAAACCCAAAACAAACACC
>VYZR01388288.1:0-10196 GCA_013400675.1 Oxylabes madagascariensis
CCACTGACCCCCCTGCACACACCCACACCACCAGTGATCCCCCACCCCACACACGGCTGTGAGCGGCCCCGCAGCGCCCTCTGCCGCTCTCTCACGGCCTTGCGGCCCCGGTGCCGCCCCGGGCTGGCAGCACCGGAGCCCCGCCCCGAAACGGGACCGACCTCCGGGCCCCGGGATCGCGGCTGGGAGCAGCCGCCAGCAAAGCCACCAGCAAAGCCACCGGCTCGGCTGCAGGGCAAGAGTCACTCGGACTCAGAGCTTGGCGGCCAAAGGGGTTCAATCTTCAGGTCGTGCTCTGGCCAAAGTGACAACTTCTGGCAATGCAGGGACATCTCCCATTGTGCGGGGCTGGGAACCCTCTGGAAACCCTCGACTTTTTGAGCACATGGAACCAGCAACACAAACTGTAGGGGATCTCCCTGCCCATCCCTCAGGGACACACTGGGTCCCCTCCAGACATTGAGGAGCCCCGTGGCAGTGCCAGCGCTGCCAGCAGCCCCCTCTCTCTGGGCATTGGTATTTTTGCCTCCCTGTGCCAACACCTCTCACTCAAACCCTGAAACTTGGGATAGTCCCAGCTGCCAACAGAGACACAAAGATATTCTCAGTGTAAACTAAAGCTGGCAGAAAAGGGAGGGAAGGCTGCACTGAAGGCAGATATTTGAGGCCCAGGCTGAAGCACCAGGCAAAATAGCCAAATGTCTTCTTTAAACAGAGAAATAGCTCACAGGGGATGCACTAAATCACTGCATTAAACCCTGGGCATTAACTTCTCACATGAGGTTTTCACTACTATTTTATGCTCACATGCAGTTCACAGTGTTAAGCAATGGAAAACTGGGAAAGAATCTCAACAAGGACCAACCAGGAAAGTCTCCACGAGAACTGTGCACATCCCTTTGTTTTCCAGAGTTTTATGTAATCTGTCATTTCTTCCAGTACTTCAAAAACACTGACCAAGACAACAAAGCAGCTCCCTCGATGTTTTCCTCTACTCTGTGTTCTATATTTAGGCCCGGGGCCAGCAGATCTCTGCCCTCCCACTCCGTTAGGGGCCCGTGGTGTTCCTGCTGTCCCCAGGGAAGAGGCCGCTCACCTCCGTAGTAGAGTCCCGTGGCAGTGCACATCCGCCACTGTCCCTGATACATTCCGGCGGTGCTGGGGCTGCACATCTGCACGCTGACATCGGCCATCTCCTGCGGCTCCAGGGACCTCACCATCACCATGTTCACGTGGCCAAACTGGTCTCCACCGACATACTTCAGGCAAACCCCTGGGGGCCACGCCTCCGTCCCTGGGATTAGACAGGAGAGGGAATTACTGACGGTGCACCAGGAAAAGCTTTGTCTGTTTGTGTAAGACTGGATGAAACCTGCTTGTTAAAACAGTTGTGCAATTGTTGGACGGTCAAAGGAAACCAAGATACACAGGACACAGTAACAGTGGATGCTGAGGAAGCCTGGTTTTCAGAGCAGGCTTAAACAGGTCCATTTAGGGACCAGCTGAACAATTCCTATTTGAGTAATCTCTATGTCTTTGTTACACAAAAAAATTCTCAAAGTCACCGTGTAACAGCTTAAACAGAAAAACAACTTAACCTACACACACCTCCTCTTCCCCAGGGCCAGAGGCAGAGACAAGGGCTGGGCTGTGTTGTGTGCCCCCATTTCTGCCTCCCTCCATGAAGCTCCTGAACCATGCCACATCAAATACCTGTTATTTACACAAAGTGCTGGCAACGTGTCCTTTCAGGGATTCATTTCTTTCTCTGTTAGGAGTCTCAACAGTAACTCGTAGTTTGAGCTGTAACTGAAGCGCCAGCACTATTTCCTAAATAGATTTATTTCTCTCCTTGCATCAGGCCTTTTCTCAGGCTTGTGCAAAGGTAGGAAGGGTTGTGAACACACAATTTATCTGTGGAGATCCATGTTTAGACTGCAGGCACTGGGACTGACAGCGTGACCTGGCAATCAGAGAGACAGAAAACAGCTCCTGCGTGCAGGCACCGCTGCCAAAGATAACAAGTGCTGGGGCAGACAGAAAGAAAAAGCGCTTCTGAGACTCATGAAAAATCAGTTTAGCACAATTTTCTTTTGCTCCTTCCCCAGTCACGTCACATGACTAAGCCAAGGACTGAGAACACCTCCTGCTCGGCTGAGCCTGACGGAAATGGCTACGGAAAGCCTGAACCACCACCAAGCCTGGAACTGCTCCGTCTGGTCCTCTGGTCCGAGGCGAGCGCGCTGGAGGCTGCTCTGACCTCACGTTACCTCAAGGAGCATCCTTTGCAACAGCTTGCCTGCTAATTTAATCCCTGTGGATACTCCAGGGAAGATGCAGCAAGGACTGGTTTCCTTGTCAAGTCCTTATTTGTGGAATTCACAACCTGGCAGGAGTGCAGAGGGATGTTCAGCGTGGGGGCTGCACCAGTACAGCTGGAAAGGTGCTGAGAGAGCAGGGCTCTGAAACAGGAGCTGGGTGTCTGCCTGACCTCGGCCTGGGGCGTGGGGCACTTGAGCATGAAGCCTCATCTGCAGAGGTTGGCAGCCCAGCAACATGGTTTAGTTTAAATTATTTATGTGATTTTTATCGGGTTTAATGGCTTTAGGCTTGCAAGGTGCCTAGAATGCTGCAACTGATAAGTCTCATAAAATGAAATTACAATTATGTCATTCTATTCCAGTACACTCATCTCTCAGGAGATGACAAATTGCAGAGTGTCCTGCAGAGCCAGCAGCAGCTGGGGGCAGAGTGGGGAGAGAAAGCCAGGCTGTTAAATCCTGCAGCTCTTTCAGCAATGGTTCTACTAAACTGCTCTTTTGGCAGACAAGGCAGCACCGTCCTGCAGGTACCAGAGCAGAGCATTGTTTTTTACTGACACATAGGAGAACCTGACTGAACTGAGCTCACAGCTCACATGCCTCAAACTGACAATCTCTGAGCTCTGCCTGTCACACTCATCAGACCTGCAACGCTCCAGTGACACACGCCTCAGGTATTTTGTGTTCTAGAACTGAAGTCATGTAATCAAGGGCTCCTGTAGAGCTGTTAAAAACCTTGGCGCTGCTTCAGTTATCTGCCTAACAAGTAGATATTATCTGGAAACACTACAGTCCTTTGATACTATACCTTAATTAAACCAAAGAATGGTTTTCAAATGCTGCAGTCCTCCTCACACTGCAGTCATAACCAGCATGTGAAGCTGCACTTCACTAACCCTTAGCAGCGTGGTTGTACCAAGCCCTGGCCTCCAGCAGCACTGTTAGGGCACGGATGGATGGTCTGAAAAGCCAGGTTCAAACCACACAGAAGCCAAAACATGTCAGCCTCGCCAGGAAATCCTAAATCAAGATGAGCTCCTGTCCCTCATTTTAGAAGGCCCAGGATTTCAGAAGGTGAAACATTCCAAGAACAATGAAACATCCCCTGAAATAGGATGCTAAATTAAGGCTGAATTTGCCTCCAGGAAATGGCACATCAGAGGAACAAGGGTGGAGTCAGAAGGGCCCAAGATAAAGGTGTAGTCATAACACACACAAACTGAGATACTCAGAGTGGAGAAACAAGACCAATCACACTAGATTTGTAAGAGCTGTATTTGGGACAGTTATAAAAAAATTCCCAGTCAACTTTTCACAGTACTGGAGTTCAAGCAAGTTCCACATGTCACTCTTCCATTGTACTTTCAAACAAAGGGAGGCAGAAAAAGTACACTGAAATATTAAATCCTTCCTCTGGAACACATTCTCTATAAATCAGTGTTCTTAAACATCCCCTCCTAATGAAATACTCTTAGATCTTTAGTGTGGTTTTAGTGTGGATATTCAGTCCAAGTACTGCAGCTATTCACAAGCAGAAATGTGAGAGCTGAACCTGACTTGTGATGACTCCCAACATCACACCTCGGTGTGAGATTGTTCTCCCTCACACAAGTACAAGCAGGTCAATTAAATTAAGACACACAGTTTTAAATGTTCGTGCAACATCCTGTCACTGCACTGCTGGAGGACAAGGGATTCCTTCACATCCATGGATCTCATTTTCCTCTCTGACTGCATCCCACCAGTTCAAGCATTGGGAATGCACTTTGCCCAGCCTCACTTCCTGGATCCCAGTCACTGCTTTGACTTATTTCAAACTGGAATGTGGTCTCTCCAGCCCTGCATCCTCTCAGAACGTGAAAAGGCAATTCTGCCTGAAGTAGGCCTGCCACATGACCCTTGTGTCACTGCTTCATTTGTCTATAAGTTTCCCAGAGTTTGCTTAGGTGATGGCACGAGGAACAAGACTGGTGACCTGACTGAGCTGCACATCCCACAAAATGTTTGTGCCAACCCAAGAAGGGGAACTCAGAGGGGCTGGCAGCACCTCAGGGTGGCTCCAGCCCAGGTGAATGCACAGGAGCTTCCTGCCTCAAGGCAGCATCCCTCCCACTGGATCCCAGCACCTGCTGCAGCCCCAAGGCCTCACCTGTATTCTGTATCCTCCATGTTTTTGTAAACTGGGTATCAGGAGGGATGGACTCTCCTTCACCTATGGTGACATCTTCCACAAACGACATGGAGGGGACATTGATATTTGGACTCTCAAAGTCGTAGTAGGCTCCAATGGCAGCTTGTAGATTCCTGGAAAGGAAAACAGCAGATTACAACCTGAAGTATAGGTGGGTCAGGCCCTTTGCACAGATCATATGTCATCCTAAAGAGTTCACAAAATACCCAGACTGTAGTAACTCTGCTTTTTTAAAAGCTTTTATCTCTATTACATATGGATTCTCCAAGATAATAGAGCTCAAAATACAGCACTTTTTCTTGCCAGGGGCACTGGTTTAGATCACTTTTCTACTCTGCTTCTATTTTCCCTGGAAATCTTGGAATTTACAAGTCTTGGAGACCTCTACTCCAACAAGTTCTTTATGAAACTTGCTGAACAGTTCAGAACACACCGAGAGAAGAGCTATGCCACAGAAGGCAAACACTGGGCAGTTTCTTCACACCAGGCTTGTTACCTCAGCTAATTTCAAAAGGATCAACCAAACCTCTCCATTTTATTTTGGCACACAAGGTCCAAAAGGAGCACAAGAGAAACAAAACACGAAGAGCACTCTTCTGATAACTCTCAGGCCAAAGGGCACCAGTAGCTACAGATAACTCCAGCCTCACTGTTTTTGAAACACACCATCAGGTACAAACTGTTTATTCATCAATAAAGTGCCTGTTCAGCTCTGGGTAATCACAACTCACGGGAACTTACAAACCACCTGAGTCAAAAGTTCTCACTGAATAAAGACAAATGACAGTGCAAGTCTGTGTTATATTAAGGACATTCAGAAAGCCACAATGCTATTGATTCCTGAGCCACGGTGTAGCTACAACTCATGATAATTAATGTGAGAAGAGGAATAGTCAGGCAGGAAGAGGATTCATGAGCCTTAGCTCAGTTCCACGATATACTATTAAGTCATTACGTAAGTGTTTGGCAAGTCATGTAATTCCTCTGTTTATACATGTCTGAAGGGTTATGGCCCTGATTTACATGTTGTGAGTGGGTGCTGCGAGAATGGAGATGAGTAAAATCTCCCCAAACGCAATGGGCATAACAACTGCTTTTTTTATTCATCATTGCAGAAATCTGTGTTGCTTTTTTTGAGCGGGATAGAAAAAAAACCAAAACCAAGACTTCAGGAACTGGGAACCACCACCTAAACCAAAGCCCTGCAGAAGCTGCTCTGTGTGGGCACAGTGACATATTGAGGGGCTGGACAGTGGTGGGGTGTCATGTGTCCGAGTCAGAGAGCCAAGGTGAAAGCAAGAGAAACATTTGCAGCGTGACCCTGAGCAAGAGCAAACACAGGGCTTTGTGGGGCTGCTTGCCAGCTGGAAAGGAGCTCGAAACAGTGAGTAAAGAAACTGCCTCCTGTTCAATTCCTACAGTGTTCACGGCAAAAAACATTCAAATCAGACATTGTGGATAAAACCTGAAGTGCATGGGAGCAGTGTCACTTTCTCCTCACACAAAACCAGGGGACCCAAAGTGCAGCAGCTGACAGCAGGGGGTAGAGCCGCACTGGGGGCACTGGGAGAGGACCCAAAGAGCCCCCTCAGTTTTGCAATCAATCCATCCATCACAGCACCAGCAGCCAGCAGATGATCGCTGTGTGAGTCACAGGAGTTCCTGACATTCTGCTAAGGAGGCACTGGAGGAATGTCCTGCACAACATGGCCACGGGGATCGATCAGCAATTCAGCCACCCCAGCCTCACAGCCAGACCTTTGCCGTCCGTGCCGAGCGGACTTTGGTCCAACACAGGAGCCACCGGGTCCCAGGCCGTGGCCAGGACTCTGAATTCCAGAGCAGAAACCATTATTCAGCCTGAGGCGTTTTCTGCTTAGGAGTGTCAGGGCTCTATTTAATCCCACCAGCTCAGTCAAATGCTGCAGGAAGGGGCCATGTCACATTAGCCAGTAAACAGAGACAAATGCTCAGTTTTACGTCACCAACCGCCTGTTGCTTATACACTGCACAAGATTTACATAACTCACACCAGGGCTGTGCCAAGAGACTCCTGCTCGCTCACCCAGCTAACACCATGAGCTGGAGCTTAGTTTGCACTAGGATTTCTTCCTGTAGTACAGCAATCCAAGGCAAAAGGTATTGTAGGAGATACAAAAGACAGCAATGCAGCTCTTTCTCTCTCTAATCCACCACTACATAACTACATTTTCAGATGGACCACAGCACCTTCTGAGAGATGGTTCTGAAACCAATGGTATTGACGTTTTTTTAACACTGAGAGAAAAATAAAAGCTCGGAGGGGCAGATTTCTACTGCAACTCTTTGTGAGGCAGCCTGGCTGTGTTTGTTTGCCGGGCTGCAAACAGGCCTCAGAAGGTAGTGGGCTATTTGTGCACACAGGCCTGGGGCCAGCACTCCCATCCCGGGGTCATATTTCAGCGCGCTTTGCCATTGGGAAACAACAACACTCCTCTGCAGCATCGAGTTAAAAACTAACTAAAGAACAGCACATGCTGGTAACAGATTTGCCCCGTTTGGGACCAAATACTCCCAAACACACCTCCCCACTCCCACCGTATGATCTGTGTGACAGGGGATGTTTGGGGTGAGCCCTTCTATGTGTTTCAATGCCTCTTGGACTTCCCAGTAGAGAAGTAAAAAGAAGCTTCCAGAAACTGAAAAGAAATTCACGGTGGCAAAAGCCAAAGTCAGGATGACAAAGCAAATCTGCCTTGAGTTCACGTTCTTTGACACAGACAACCCCAGGAGACAGGGACAGTGGCTCTGTGCCAGAGGCACCCCCAGCTCACACCTCGGTCACGTCCTCAGCTCTCACACAACCACTGCCTCTGTCCCACTCCTCCTCCCAAGAGACACTGCTGCTCCTCCTCCTCTGGTGCCCCAAAACCCCCAAGATCAGTTGCAGGGCAGCACTCTGGGGAAAATGCTGCTTGCAGAGGTGAACTCTGCAGTCTGGTGATGTGCAGGCAGCTGAGCCCAAGCAGCACACCCTGCACTCGCCCTTCTGCCACAGGCACAGCATCAGTGCAGCCCACAACCAAATGTGACCCTAATGACAGAGATGCAGTACGGCAAACACACTCAAGGCCCTGAAATTTCTCTATTTTTAAATACGTATTTGGGATTTTTTTAGGTCTTTACCCTTGTGCCCAGCTGTAACTGCATAGCCCCAGCTGCAGACACTGCTGGGCAGACACAAGGGTCAGCCCTCAGAGGGTCCAGATATCATCTAAAGGCTTCTGCTCACACATCCCTGCCTGCTTGATTTCACTTCTCAGTGTGACTGACACCACACTACTTACTACCCTCTGCTCTCTGCCATAGGAGATAAATTACTATTATAAACCAAACAACTCTGCAAATCCAGCCAGTGTAATTGACATGATTGAGCTCTCCTAATTACAGGGGTGGCCATGCAGCTCTTTCTTCACAGGGCCCTCCAGGTCTCAGGTCCTCCTTACGTTCCCAAAATTAAGCAATTTTTCCATTTTTAGAGCAGTCCTGGACCGCAGCAGTTTGTAGCCCTGTCACACTTACAGAGCAGGTCTGACAGGATCCAAGCCCTAATTCCCAGGAAAAGCCTGAAGTCACAAGTCACCCCAACAATGGGGTGAGCCCAGGACTCAGCATCATGCTCAATTTTAGCCCTAAGAACAAGATTCCAGAAAGAGAGAGGGGAGTAGGAAGCAAACACAGGTTGTAGCTCCACATCATCAACCAAATCCACTCTAACTCTGGGTATCTCACTCCTTCCTCTCCAAGGGCCTCCTGTAACTCTTGGGTGTCAAGTGCTTTTCCCACACAACACCAAAACGTTCCTTTTCAGATCAACCCTTCTGCTCTGCTGCTTCATTTCAAGCCTCAGGACCTAAATTACATAGTCAAGTTAAAACCTTCTCTGCTAATAGCTCTGGTGACATCCCTTAACAACTCTTAAGTGATAGCAAAGAGGTGGCTCATCTTGAGCCCTTCTTTCCCTTCCCTGTTTTTTTCCAGACAGCCTTTTGTTATGTTAAACCAATGTGTTTAGCCATTAATTAATTAAAGTAATTCAGTGTTCAAAATTAAAAGAGACTCTTCCAAATCAATTCACAAACTTACACAACCTCCCTGTCCTGCAAACAACCAGCAGTAAACCAGTAAATGGAAATTGTCTTTTAATTAATTGTATCAGACTTTTTTAGGAAACTGAAGACACTGAAGCACCGAGGCTGCTGAAGCCTCAAGCAAAGCAGGGCAGAGGTCCAAGACCCTTCTGTTCCCCAGAATACGGAGAATTCTTTCAGCATAGAGAAGTTCAGTATCTTGGAAGAAAAGCAGTACAAGCAGGTGCTTCGAACATACAAGACGAGGGACATCAGAATTTGAACTATAAATGTTACAGGAATCTGCAAGCTTTCATATACTGTCAAATTACTTGATGAGAGAGCAAAAGAAAAAGATGTAATTTTTTTTAAAGAACAAATTTTTGGAGGGGGGGGTAAAAATTCAAATCAAATCACAGCTTAGGCTCAATATCCAGCCTGCAAATTTCCCTCTCTCTGGCTCCTGCCCACAGCACAGCACCCACCATGGCCCGCTCATGGGGAACACTGCAGGGCTCTGCTTTTCCTGAGCTGCTGGAGAACACAACAGACAGAATGCTCCCTGCAATGGCACCTTCCATTGGGAATTTCAGATGGGATAGAGCCCTCAGGTCATGCAGAGACAGCCAGCAATATTGCTTAGGTAACAAATGGACTTGGTCACTGAAAGGAAGGTGCCAAGGTCTGTCCCTCAGTGTTTTGTCATGAGCCAAGCAACTCAGGTGACATCTCCTGGAAATAAATACACAGTGTAGATGCTGGGCAGTGCTAAACAGCACAAAAAAATCTCCAGCACAGAACATGTGATGTAGGACACCTCGGCCACCTTCTGTAACTCAAGTCTCCACCCTCACAGCCCTCCTCTCGCTCTCCAAATGCAGTCTGTAACCAGGCACCACAGCACCCCAGAAGGTGGCTATTGTTAAAAAACAAAAAGAAATAGTGCAGCAGATGGACAGTTGGTCACTCCCAAATAACGGAACTTCTCTACATGATACAGGGGGAGAGACTAAAAACGCATCTGGGAGACATCCAAGTGAGGCAACGCCTTTTGTCTCTTAGTTTCCACAATCTTAGCTGGATGTTCTTCACCTCAGCTCTTGGGGACCTGGATTGCTGACACTGCAGGCTGGGACATCTCCAACAGCTTCCATCACTCCTGAAGCAGGAGATGCCTCACTCCAAGCCCTGGAGAAGGCCAAAAGGGGTGGGAGAAGAGACATGCACATCATGCTGCAGGGAAGCACTTCTACTTGGAGCTTTCAATTCCAACGTTCAATAGGGATGACACATGGCAATTAAGTGCAAAGTCTTAAGATGTTTTGAAGGGCTGGAATTTTAATGAGCGAATATCTTTTGGCAGACGGAATTTCAGAAAGCAAAATTTCTGTGTCAGTTTTCCTTGTTCTTGACTCCTTTTACACTAAAGTTACACTAAATTCTATGTATGAAGTTGGGAAACTACCTTAGAAGATGTCTGATGATGGAAAAGGACCACTGAGGAAAGCTGAAAGTTTTAAGCTGAATTTACACAGCTGAAGGTGGGAAGATCTGGCTGATTTAAAGGGTTTTTTT
>VYZR01388289.1:0-10314 GCA_013400675.1 Oxylabes madagascariensis
ACAGAAGGACACAGCAGCAGCACAGGTTAATCCCTTGAGCAGCTGCCAGCAGTAGTGAGAAGGCAAGCCTGTCACAGAACCAAGCTAGACCTCTGCTACCTTCATTCACAGCTCAGAACCGAAATTTCAGAGTGTCAGTGCTCAGATATAGAGGAATATGCATCCCACTTCCCTCGTTCTCAAGCACTGTCAGGGGCTGGATCACAAGGTTATGCAGTGCAGTCTTCAAAGTTGGGGAGAGCAGGGCCAGGGTAGCTGATGGGCAGTGAGCCCTTTTGGTAGCCACACCAAGATAGCACTTCCAGTGTGGTTCCAACCCACAGCCTCTGCTGAGGAAGCCACAGAGCTCTGCCCAGCAGCCGGGCCTCACACCTGCAAGGGAGCCCCAGTTTGCTGGGATATGTTCCTCAGCCTGCAGACACCACAGAGCCTTTCCACCACTGGGGAAATCAGATCCTTCAAACCAGCAGCACAGCAGCAAGCCCAGGGTGACAGCCAGGCGTCACCAGTCCCGTTCGGAGGGCTCCCGGTAGGGCAGCCCCAGCTGAATGAAGACATCTCTCTCGGTGGGAGTGGGCAGGGTGTGGCCAGGTGACACCTTGGCACCCCCAGGGCCCCGCACCACGGCCGAGCTGAGCGCGTGCTCCGACAGGCTCATGCCCTTGGTCTTGGCCAGGGCGCGCATGGAGCGGTTGAAGTGAGCCGAGCCCGTGAAGTAGAGCAGGGCGCAGGCGAACTCCCGGTACGGCACCACGATGATGTCGAGCCGGCGGTGATGCCGCGCGGGCCCGGGCAGGCGGCACACGCCCAGGTACTTCTGCTGGTCACCGTTGTCCTCCTGACTCACCAGGTCATCTGTGAGGAAGCCTGGGGAGAGAGAACAGGCCAAGAGGAGCTGAATGGTAGGTGGACACCTACATGCTGAACTCCCCACTGCCCACAGAGCAGCAGAGATGTATCATGATGTGGGACCCCAGGGATAACATGCTGAGCTCCAACACTATTCCCTCCTTAACTCTACAGCTGAGCCAGGCCCAGGGGCAGCAATTTTAAGGACTAACAAGATGTCCCATCCTTGGGAAAAGCGATTGCCTATCCTTCAGTGAATGCCATCCCCGTCATTGCCTCCTCGCATTGGCCATGCTAAAAGCAGCTTCCCCATCCTCTTACCGCTCCTGCGGAGGCTGTCAAGCAGCTTGCTGAACACCCCACGGTGACTCTGCCCGTCTGGGTGAGTGACCAGCACATCCACATCTCCACAGGTGGCCTTCCCCCGACGGTAGGAGCCACAGGCAACACACACGAGGCCAGGCTTCAGGGCCAGGGCAGCTTGTCTGACCTTCGAGAAAGAGGGATGAGGAGTCAGAGACCAGCCTCTTCATGCCCTTTCCATCAAGGCAGCAAAGGATCTCGTGCCTGTCTTGAGGCCTGTCCTGCATCTCCAGAGTCTCCATACACTTGGCAGGCATGGCACACTGCCCCACCAAGAAGGCTGGCCTACTGTCAGGGGAGGAGTGAGCCAGAGTGGCCTCTATGCAGTCCTGCAAACACCCTGCACCATGCCACACCATACAGTGATTGACCATCAGCTCTTGGGAGCACTGGGTTGGGACAAGCAGGAAGATGAAGGGACAAAGTACTGCACTAGCTTTCAGAGCCTTCAGTTTCTGAGACAGCAAGAGATAAGAGGTTTTTCAGCTGCCCTACAAGCACAAGGCTCACCAGCTCTGCCCACAAAGGGAATCAGTTCAACAGGTGATGGTCACAGGCCCTGTTTCAAAAACAGGGATGGGCTCACGAAGTCTCCCCACCAGGACCCAACACAGCAGAAAATCTGTGAGCACCCCTTGGAATTCAGTCCCGCAAGGAGCTCTGCCTCTGCAGAGGGACTTCCTGACCCAGAAAAAACACCAATTGTCCCAGCATTTTAGACCAAAGGGATGCCAACATGCTGCTGCCAGCAATCAAACACATAATCAGAACTTCCCCTGTTACAGTCTTCTGCAGGCTGGACCCCAGCTCCTGTTTTGTGCTAACTCTGATGGCTTCATTCATTACATGTTTAAGAAAGGCTCCCAAGTCCCTGACAGGCCATAAAGTACTCTTGGTCTGATTGTGCCAATCACCCTGCTGGCAGCAAATAATGAGGGGCTCAGCAATTCCCAGTGATGGGGCCATCACAGAGGTTGGGGTTCAGCAAGGCAGTGTCCGTGCCCACAGCCCCTTGTCACTCTCAGGGATCATCCTTCATTAGCAAGAGATAAACCCATTAACCTTTGCCCCAAAGGTGCTCCAAGAAGCCACAAGCCTTTCTCATGCGGAGCAAGCCCTCCTCTGGTGTTTTTGCCCCCCTTCTGGCTTTAAATGAAGATTTCTAGAAAACTCTCAGCCCCACCCAAAAGCCTAAAAGCTCCTCAGATCTCACTGTGACAGGCAGCACAGACAGTGACTAATCCCTCATTCTCTCTCCTGGGCCTGGATCAGAGGTGTGTGTGTGTGTATGGAGGGGAGCACAGTAATCCCATCAAGATAACAAAAGACCCACTCCCAAGAGCCAGCTCCTCAGCCCAGCCTGCCTGGGAAAGGGACCACTCACCACCAAAATGCCTAATCCGGCACACAGGACTGACACCCCAGCAGGAGCCTGGCAGGAGGGTATTCTTCATGGCCAGGCTCTGTGGCCGAGTGACAGGGTCACACTGGCTGCTGCTTCCATGGTGATTGGAGAGCACTGGGGTAGCAATGACAGTGCGTCCCCCAGGCTTTCTGCTCACATTAGGGTATACTGGCTTAGCACCCCACAGTCATGGAGTGCCACAGCATCCTAGAGCAAGCAGCACTCCTGCTTGCAGCCTGGATCCCCTTTGCTTCCACCAAGGATATCTACCCTCTGGTCTCTGACAACTAGATCACGAGGTGCTCACAGCTTCCTCTGAAGAAGCAGTACCAGGGACAGCAGAAACGTCAGCTGAAAGCAGACATTCCAGACATGATGAGAGGCAAGAAAGCAGAGCTTATCCCACCATGCCACATGCAGCCTTCTTCAAAGCAGTGTGTAGAACTGACCCCTGTAAAGTATCCTTCTCCTTGCCAGGCACTCAGACTGAACTTTCTTATGGGGCAAGGTAGGGGCCCTGTGTGCCCATGCCCAAAACGGGTCCCCCAAGCACTGACCCCACTCAGAAGAGAGGCTGAAGAGCTAAGCTATAACACAAGGGCCATTTTCACAGCGTGTACCTTCTTGTCATGTCCCAGCAGGTACTGCACTCTGAGGGCCTGGGGCCAAGCTACTCACAGTCTGCTCTATTTCTGCAGCTTCCTCCCGAGGCATGCGCTCCAGGAAATCCGTGTAGTGCTTCAGCCCCACAGCCTGCTGGCTGGTCAGAGTGGCCTTGGTGCGGATGTCATCCAGTGTCCGAAAACCCTAGTGCAGACCATGTGCTGATATTCAGACATCTACCAAGACTTTGCTCTTCACATACTTTCCATCAGGATTTGGGGAGATTGTATTTAGCCTGTCTCAAGTTCAGGCCAAGTCACAGCTTCCGAGATCACATGTAGAGAACACTTTAGGGCCTGGCTCCTAAAAGAAGGGATTTAGGCAATCCCACTATCAATGCACACCTCTAATCTCCATCCCTCCTCTAACAGAAGGCTACTGCTCTTAAGGCATAGTGTCCCTACACTCTGAAGGAAAACACGTAATGCAGGTAAAGGAACAACACCCATAACATCCCAATGAGGGAAAGCTGATAGCATGAACACAAACGTGTTTTTAAAACAGTCAAGAATCCAGTCACAAACCAAACACTACAGGAAATCAGGCCTCATTAGCTTGTGCTCAAGAAACAAACTGCTTTTAAAGAAGGAACCCACCCAGAGGGCTGGGTTGCTGCTGTTGGCACAATTATTTCAATCTCATTTTTATAAATTCCAGACAAGATGGATGGTTGCTCTAACAGCTACAGGCCAACAGCCAGCAATCGTATCAGGAGCTTTCATGGACAAGCTGCCCTGATTCAAGCCTGGCTCTTGGACACATCATTGCCTTGACTAGTGTGACATGAGCTCCAAGAGGGACACCAGGCCCCTCTCCACATCTTTGTCCTTTACTCGCCTCATCACAATTAAAGTCTCATCTGGGTGCTGAGACACAATGCGATCCAACCTTATAGTTCCTCCCAAAAAAAGCCAGATTTAAATCTCACCTGTAGATAGTGGCAAATAAGAACTATTTGTGAAAGTAATTCTCCTACACTCAGCATCAGTCTTCAAACCATAACTTGAGAGCCTCTTGTGTAAGGCATTGAACTTACCTGCTGGTACCACATCCGAGCTGTCTTGACCCCTGCTCCCCAGATGTTGGAAAATAACTCCAGCACAGGCACACTCTCACTGATGTGATCCAGCTTGCGCAGGTGGCCACTCTCCAAGATCTCCAGGATCTTCTCTGCCATCCGCTTCCCAATCCCTGGGATTTTACAGGCTTCCTAGAAAGAAACCAGAGCTGCTACAGGAAAAACAAAGATCACAGACAACCTGGGCAGCTGCTACTGACTCAGAGCCTGGTTAGTCATTTGATGAGTAAAGGGTAAGTGGCAGGACTAGTTCTGCCTGATGGTTTCCTCTCCAGCCCAGGCTTACCTTGGCTGATCAATTCAGGTAGAAAAAGACAAGCCTGCAGAATGAGACTGAAACATGAACACACTGAACTGCTGGACTGCCACAGCCCCTAAGACTGATATCCAGTTAGTTTTACATGTTACCGCCATTGGTGGCCAGTGGCTGTTGCTGAAGAGGAAGGTGAAAATATCCCTGCATTGTGTCTAAGGAAGGCATTTATCTTGTGAATGTTCAGATCTGGCCCTAAAAGGCTCAGATTCCATTTTTCTGCTGTTCTGCAAACACTGTGTGTGGTCAATAAATCTTAGCTTGCACTTGCCATACAACTTCCATCAAAGGTCTATCTCCCTGCTCCACCCCCCTGGGGAGGTGTTTTACCTGGTAGGAGGTGACTGGTTTGTGGTAGCTCTTGAGCGCATTGATTGCTTTGGAGTACCCCAGAGCTCTCCACTTGTCCCCTTGGACAGAGTAAGCCTTTGCCAGCACTTCCAGCTTCTCTGTGATGCATTGGTTGTGATTTTCCTTCTTGGTGTTGGAAGACTGGGCACAAACCCACTTGCTGGGAGGCTGGGCCACTGTGTTAGAGCTGTCACTGATCTCCTCTGATTTCACAGGGTAGCGGCCAGAAATCAATGCTTCCAGGTCTCCCTGGGTGACACCAGCATCTTCTCCTTCACTGTCTTCATCTTCTGAGTATTTCTTTAGGGGAAGATCAGAAAGCAGCTGTGTGAGAATAAGTGCATGCCTCATATGTCCCCTTGGCTACTTCTGAGATTAGGAAGCCAGAGCACTAACCACCCTCCCTGCTGGGCACTCCACACTCCAACTGCCACCTCTAGCAATGCCTGGTAATATGCTCACCACAGCTCCTCACACCTCAAGCTACACATGCCTATCTCACACTGCACAGGAAACTATACTGCTGCCTACCTGTGATTCAAGCACACAGTGCCCTCCTACAGCCAAGCCCCTAACTGAGGTAAGATACTGAGTAAGTGAGCAACTGCTGCCAGCAGCAAGGTATGACTGCCAAAATCCCTAGCTGGCAGAGATCCCGACTCCCTACTCCCAGTGAGAAACCTTTAGCTCATCTGGTGGCAGCACAGGCACATCTCTCACATTCAGACTCAGCAACTTCTACCCCATGATGCAGATGACGCAGATAGGGCACTGAACTTTGTTTTCAGTTTACAGACACAAAATCTTAACAGAGTCGTAAATTAAAACTCCTTCATTTTCCCCATGGCTATCTGCAAGAGAAAAGGGGGAGGAAGGAATGACACAAAGGACTCCACATTCCTCAGTGACAGAAGAAAGAACCAATGTATGCATTTGCTGATACCCGCAGCATTAGGATGCCTCTGTGTAGACTTAAGAAACAATGAGCCTCGGCTTCAGGTAATGAACAAAAGGGGATAGAAGCAGAAAGCCGCACAGAAGCTTTGTAGACTGCTTTGCTCACTGGGGTCCCCATCTCCCCTGATGTACAAACACAGGAGTCTATGAAGATCCAAGAGCTTCTGTGTTGTGGAAGTAACTCTGAGTGATGCAGGGTTGTTTGGGATCAGCCCAGCAATTACATGCAGCACACCATGTTCTGTTATGAGTTTCTGCAGTGTCAGCCTAAGTCAGAGCCACATCCTTACAACCTCTGGTTCTATTGGCTGAAGAGGTAGGAGGTCTGGAGACACATAGATGAGATGTATTTTGCAGTCTTGTTTTGTAACTCTGAAAATTGGGTCAGATTGAAGATTTGATAGACTTAATCAGTTTAATTTGTCTTGAAATGCAACTCCCTTGAGATGCTGTTCTCTCTAAGGGCAGCAAAGCCTCAGAGGACTCAGATAAGTCAGTAAGCCCCTTAAAAGCATATAAAGGAGCACATTATCCAATTACAATGCAGAGAACTCTGCAGCTGGAGCTGGAAGCAATTCCCATCCTCTTGGCCAGCAGTGTCACAGAGGTGAAACAGCCCGTAAACCCTTGATTCTCTACACTTCGTCCACAAAGCTGATGGACTCTTTACAACCACGTGTGCAAAACCAACTAGCAGCAATAGGCTACCTGAGAGGGAGGCAGGCAGCCTGGGCTGACAGCTCTGGGTTCACAGAGAGTAACTGGCACTGCTTACAGAGGCTGCCTTGCAGAGAACTACTGCATCTGAATGCCAGTCAAAAAGTGATTGCTAGTCTGACTGGTAACAGGATTTCCTCATAGGAGTTTACATCCAAAGGCAGAACTCCCAGATCAGCCTCTGTCTAGTACAAAACACTGGCACACCCATCATCTCCTACATAAAAAACATCCACCCAAGCTAGAAAAGACTCTGTGCTTAAAAGCTACTTTTAAATCAAGTTTCAGCTTTATTGTGGGAGCTGGGTCTCAAGTGGTTGGTATTGCCTTTAAAGCAATATCCCACTCCTCCCCAGGTCACAGAGACCTAAGCTTGAGACAAGGGACTTCACTGAAATGTCTATAAATGTGGCTTTTGTGCCCTCAGTGAGCTGCCACTGAGGTAGACAGTAATTGCAGAGTTTGGGCAACAAAATTTTGGACTGTGTTGCAAAACAGATGCCAGCAATACAAGGCAGCTGCTGGGGATGTTTGAGGTAACTTTGCTACAGATAGATTTGAATGACACCAATGCCCAAGAAGAATTCAGCAAATTTGAGCAAAAATACAGAGAAAGGAAGGAAAGCTAACAGCAGGCCAGAGAAGCTGACTAACAGCAGAAGCCACTAATAACCCAACATAGGTATTTTAAGAAGACCTTCATGATCCTTCTGGTAGCACCCTGATCCACTGTACAAACGTGTGTGAACAGGGTTTTTGCCAAGGAGTGGAGAACTGGTCCATAACGCTCAGGCAGGAACATGGGATGAAGTGAAGTATCAGAGACAGCTTCCTGAAAAGGAGATACTCTCAGACAAGGAAATTCCTCAAAAGGACATAAGTGAATATCACCATAGCGAGCCTTGGCCTGATCAGAGCACCAGGACTGCTTCAGCTGGAAATGTTCTGATGGGAACAGCAATTTAGGGGCATTGTTTCTATTCTTAACATCTAAAAAGGACAAAGAGAAGCAGTAACCACGTCCACAGCCTGAGTCTGGCTCACTGTAACATCCAAACACCTTCCCTTCACTGAAAAGATCTCACATTGTATCCCTGCAGGGATGCTCTTAGCTAGGAAAAGCAGCATGCAGGATCTGTTCACAAGGAGATGGATCTGTGCGGGAAAGCCTCACCTCAGCCATGTGCTGCTGTCCAAGGGTGCCCAAGCCTCGCTGTGAGGAATCCTCCACCTGTGATTCAGTATTCAGTTTCACTGCTCCCTCCTCTGCTGGGGGCTGGATTTTTTCTCTGTCCAGGATCTGCTGCTGTTCTTTCTGGATTTCTTCCTCCTCCAGGTACCTGCCATGGATCGGATGTCTCAGTACAGGAGAAGGAGGACTTCTAAGCCCCCAGAAGTTTGACCAAGAAACCCTTCTGCTTGTTTTGGGATGGACCAAACAACCCATATGAATTGCACTCTCTCAGATCACAGATTAATTACTCTGGTTTTAGCTGAACTCCTCAATTAACATCTACTTTGCTGACCTGCAACTTCCACTCCTACCTACCTCACTCTTAGGCTCTCTCTCCAAAATTTTGACAAAACATTTTGATCCTAACCTGTGCCTGCTGCTCCATTCTTAATTTCCTCTTGTATCGAGTTGCCAATTTCTCTCTACCTTTCATCTTCAATAAATAAGAAACAGTATTTAATCCTCAGTATTTTTAAGAGACATCTTGTTATCACTGATAGATCAGGAAGAGGTGCCTTTAGCACCTGTAGCAAGTGACAGGACTTCTGGTAGTACTTCTGGGCCCTATTACATGTTTTGCTACCACACAGAACTTAAGAGTCGTGCTCACAGGAGCTGCAAGGATTTGCAGTTGAAGATTTTGAGCAGAGGTCAAATTTTCGTGCTGTTCAGTTTAGGACAAAGGAAACACAGGGAGGAATGGCAGCGTGGCATTTGCATACCTGTGAGGGATAAAGACACCATAGCCAGCAGTACTCAGCAGCTTCTGGTCTCTAATGCAAGCACTCAGCCAGGACGCCTTCACCAGCTGCAGCCCCGGGGGCAGCTTGGTTAATCTGAGCAGCCGAAAGGCGCGATCGCAGTCCATGTCCTCAGCCACAATGACGTGCGTCACCTCCGGGGACAGCTGGCTGTGCACGACACCCCCGCTCCGGACAATCTCCCTGTGGAAGATCTCGGCCCTGGCACGGCCAAGGCCGGCCAGCAACACGTAGGCGATGACGGGTTTCAGCCACTCTGCTGAGGAGACCACAGGGACAGGGACACAGTCACAAGAGAACGTGCCCCAACCCAGCAGGGCTACATCTCCCACACGGGACTTGATGGCACCAGCCCTGGCAGCCAATCTTTGGGGGGCTCCAGCTGGACACACCAAACCAAGCTGGCCAGGACCTCTACAGAAAACACACTGAGGGCCAGAAAAAGCCTTTGGGGAACAGCCCTTGCAGTTAACACGCTGGGTATGAGTATTATATCCCACATCATGGGGACACAGGACTCACCCTCAGGTATCTGTCCTTCCTCTTTCCGGATCTTTGGAGGGATGCTTTTCCCCGGGTCATCCCTCACTTTCTTCCTCTTGGGAAAGGCTTTGACAATCCCTCGTGGCTCCATAGGCCTGGTGGGAAGGTTAGCAGCAGTTGCTACACACAAATAAGAAAGAGCGAGGTTGCTTAGATCTTACCTAATCACAACTCAAGATTCACTCATGTTGCTCACTGTCTTTGTTGTTCTGAAGTTTTGTTGTTGCCTTCCAAAAATGCTCACCCTGAGGGAGGCAACTGGAATCAAGAATTGCAGCCCACAGGTCAGAAAAACCAAAGTCAGAAAGTCACTTAAGACAACCCTGCCTGAATGTCTTAGAAACCTCTACAGCCGAGTTCTTACAATGGAAAGCATTCAACTACTTTAACATTTTAGAGCTCCTATCTGCTTAGTCTAAAGAAGCAACTTTATTTCCCAGGTATTTCTTAAGCACATTACCGAGAGGGAAACAATTCTCCTGCCAGGGCTGAAATCCAGTCATCTATGAGATAAAACACTGATTGACACCAAGTGTTTCACATAGACACAAGAGGAAAACTCCCAACTTGGCTTCATCTGGAAATAGCAAATTACTACACAATAACTAGCCAAGTTCAATACGGGTACAACTGTAGCTTTACCATGACAAGCCTTGCAAATGCAAACTTTGGAGCTTGAACTACCAGGATACAAGGAAGCTCAGTTTTCTGTAACCCAAATAAGCCCTGAATCACTGTAAATCCCAACAGCCCCTTCCATGTGGCTGCAGCACTGAGTAAACACCAGCCTGGTTTCCTCTCTGTGCAGCACTGTGCTTCTCTTAGAGTTCTCACACACAGTTCAACACAAACCTATCCTACCAAACCTGAAAAAGCTGAAAGTGGTCCCATCTGGCCATGGCTTCCTGCTAGGTGAGAAGGTCACCCTCTCATCTGAGCACTAAACTCTGAGAACCAACCCAGAGCTCGACTCAAGCCCTTGCTTCTACGAGGAAAAGTTCAGCTCCATGGGAACAGAAACCCTGCTACATTTCTAAAACTCACCTTCGCTGAAACGTTTCAGTTTTCAGGTCGTTCTGA
>VYZR01388290.1:0-10426 GCA_013400675.1 Oxylabes madagascariensis
AAAAAAAAAAAAAAATTATACTCTAAACCAACTTGACCAGACGTATAAAGAATAACCAATACCTTCTGTGAATGGCAGCACTTCCTGTGGTGACACAAACTTCTGGAATGAATCTTCTTCATTAGGGAACTAAATGAGAAAGAGTACAGGAAGATCAGGAAAAAAACCTGTATCTGATAATCCTTGTGAAAACAGATCCTGGTACTGATGGAAGGAACTAATGCAGAGGAAGATGACTTGTCAGGTGATATTAACTCTGTTTACAATAATTACATAGTGCTCGCGTCTCGAACCTAACATTTACAGGTGAACGGTTTTTCCTCTTTAGAGCCTTCTATGATGTGGCTGCCCTTATCAAAGCCTAGTGAACTGGAGGAGTGACTTCCTCAGTCTGCAACTTCATCTGACAATATTGAAAAAGTACTGAGTATAAGTACGAGTTTTGAATGTCTCATTCTACATTCTCTGCCTTTCAACACTAATGGTATATAAACTGGAATGTGTCATGGTTGAGGAAAAATAAGTATGGCAATGCCAGTCTCATCAGTCTAGGCAGTGGTCTACAGCCTTATACCCAATGTACTGCTTTGCACATGTGGCAGAGGACAGTGCTTCAAGGAGATCCCGAGGTGGGCCAGATTTGGGTGAGGATCTGAAGTAACAGCACTAGATGGGGGAGATGGCTCATCTACTGACCTTGTCTTGGGACAGATAGTGCGCTCCACCCTAAGCTCCCACAAGTAGAAGCCCCTGCAGGTGCAGTCCTGAAGAGCTGCTGTACTTACCTGTGGTGACAACTTGAACATGGGGGCACACACGATGAGTGGAGTGGAGTGGTGCTTAGCTGCCAGTGCCAGAGTGTGAGTCCCACTCACAGCAATCAGGGCGCCGTTGGCCAGGATTGTCTTTGTACCAATGATGACCTTAAAAGGGCAAATCAGAATTGGATGGCATGTTCCACAGCAAACTGGGGAAGGAACACTTCCTGGCTCACACCCTGACAGATGAGCTGGAGGAAGACTGTGTCAGTACAGCCAGCCAGCCAGCAGCTGGAGTTACAGGGAAGCTGAATGCCTGATCTGTTTCATCTGGCACTGGCTCTGCACTGAGACGTTCCTTGCTAACAAGAGCACAACTCCAGCACAGAGAACTTCAGAAGACAAATGTATGTTCTACTGCAGGGAACACCAAGTAGAAACTGGGCTGTGGTCCCTGTTGTTCTACAAATCTACAAAGTAAGCTTTGTACAAGTAACTTGACTACTCACTGCAAAAATTCACTTGCATTATGGTTGAGGGAATAATAAAGCAGCTCAAAATATAGGTAAGAACTAATGTGGCTGGATTTTAATATTACAAGTACTTTTTTTTCCCCCCACTTTGGGGTGCCAAGTCTTCATCACTATAAAAGTACAGAACAGGTCTGTTTAACAAGACAAACCTTAATGATTCCCTTCATCAGTCATCTTCTATTACAGGCAAAGGGGTGTTTCTTCCCTTTGGAAATGCTGCTTTTTCTTCCATCTTCTTTGAAAACTGAGGTTAATCCTTTGAGGCTGTCTTATAACTGTAGCCACTAAGCCAGAAAAATCTATCACCATTCAGTCAGTCATCATACTGACTTGGAGTTCCACACTGAATCTCCACCCCATGAACAGGGACTATTACAAGTCTTCAGTGAAGAAACACATCCATCACAGCTGGAACTTGCAGCTGGTTTGAGAGGCCTAAGCACCCAACCTGCTATGAATTCCCTCCTCCAGTGGAGCCCTCCTTACCTTGTTGACTCGAGACATGACAGCAAAAATAGCTGCATCACTCATGACAGTAGTTTCAATATTCTCTTTAGACAGTCGGACAGCCATTTCATGACCCTAAAAAGAGAGAGAATCCAATTGGTTCCTGTGACATAGCTCCTGCAGTGCAATTGTAGAGGCATCAGCACTCAATTCTTGTCTGAACTGCAAAAATACCAAGTGATGAAACCTGAATACAGCCTTTCAACTCGAGGATGCTGGGATAGGATAACGAGCTGTCTCCAATCTCTCAACTGCAGAGGAATTTCCACAATGTTCATCTTGATTCCAGACACAAGATTTCAGCAAGAATGTGTGGGACAATATGGTACAGGCAGCGCAGGCCTCACCTGGCAGAACGGCGCACACTCTGCCACGATGACCTGGAACTTCCGCTTGCGAGCGGCTTCCTTCAGGAAGGCCTCAACAGTGCGGGAGTAGCCAATGGTCATGATCACCTCATTGGAGTGGATGTGCTCCAGTGCCTGCATAGCAATGTTATCAGTGGTGCCCTCTGTAACACAAGGAAGATGTGGGTGTAAAAGCAGACAGCAAAAGTAATGCTTGT
Source organism: Oxylabes madagascariensis (assembly GCA_013400675.1). NCBI lineage: Eukaryota > Metazoa > Chordata > Aves > Passeriformes > Timaliidae > Oxylabes > Oxylabes madagascariensis. The sequence continues at coordinate 2,364 of VYZR01388290.1, forward strand.
GCTGCTAGGACTGTCCTCCAACAAGATAATTTTTCACTAAAGCAATGTTATAAGCACTGGTAGAGCAGGAGCAGCTGTTCTTCCCATTCTTTTTGCCAGTGGAGTGGAACCAAGAAGCTGGCCCTTGAATGCCCTATGCTCCCTAGCTATACCCTCCCTATATATAAAAACAGCTGTACTGAAAACCCCGTTGCGAGGGGAGTGGATTGTGTCAGCACTACTCCAGATAACCACCAGGCCCACAAAACTTCAACAGTTTTGTAGTTCAATAGCGGGGCATGCAAATTGGGCCTCAGAAGGTGGGTCAGATGCCTGATTTGTCACAAGTATCACAGGAAAAGAAAACTGTATCACAGTTCTTTGTGACAAGGGTCAGGTTATATATGCACAGGGATTTTAGACCCTTCTTCAGACTTCCCAGAAGACCAAGAGCACAGGCTTACAGCCCCCCGTATTGCTCCTTCCACAATCTACCCATCTCCCCAAAAGCCAACAAGGACTCAAAACTAAGTCCTGAGAGCAGCAGGGCTTCAGTCCCTTGGTTCCTTCAGATTAAGCCTCCTAGATCATTACTGTTTCATTTTCACTTAGAGAAGGGAGAAGCATCAGTCCCATCCCATAAGAATCTTCACTCAGGAGCAATTCAGACCCATCCGTACCTAGCTCAATTAGCATCTCATTAATAGCTTCAATAACATTAGCTCTGAGGGAGGGGTAAGGGGTTCTGAAATCTTCGCTCAGTCCTCCAGAAGTCAGGAGTTTGTGCAGGGATTCCTGCTGGTCACTTTCCTCACTGCGCCCGTGAAGCCTGTGGAGAGAAGCGGCCTCTTCAGCCTCAGGAAAGAGCACAGGGCCACAGCCTGGCCAAGCACGGTCCCCACAGTGTGGCACACCTGGATGTGAGGAGACAGGAAGGAAAGCCACCCACAGGAGGCACACCATGCCACACTAAAGAGCTTCCATAGCGGTCTTGCCAGAAAAACACCCAACTCTTTGCCAGAAAGTGCCTCCTCAAGTCACGTGCAAGCACTGCTGTCCATAGACAAGGAGCAGGCTCGAGGCTACTGCTCCAGTGGGATGGATCCCCATGGGTACAGGCAGAGAGAACAACCCAAGGCCAGGGCACAGACTGTTCTCATGCACTCACAAGAGATACACCAAGTGGTTTCTAAAGAGGAAATGTCATCACCCACAGTGGAAACAACAGGGTTTCCTTTGGCGTTAAACTCTCTGAATCCCACTCTAGGAGAGGTGGGAAAAGGCAGTGATGGAAATTAAAAGGGGTTTTACAGAAGCAACTTAAAAGGCCAGCTCTGAGCTTTCAGAGAGACACAGGGAGCAAGAGGGGCACTTTACCTGCCATATTCCTCACGAATGACCTTCAATACTCGTCGCACCATGTTGCCCACTGTTGTCTCCGACGGCTGGGCTGCCGTCATCCTCTGTCCCTCTGTCCGGATCAGATCCATTAGCTCCCCTGAAAGAGAGGATGGCCTTGGTTATCGCTGCCCAGAGCAAGCCCGTGTGAGCATCAAACCAGTGCCCCCCCCTCAACATCCCACAGCCAGCAGCTGCTCCAGCACAAAGACCACAGCACCAAGAAACAACAGCACGGGGAGAGCACAGAGCCCCTCACAAAGCAGCCAGTTCCACTGGTGGGGTTTGCGGTCGGAAACGCTTGGACACAGCACAGAACGGGCAGCACATTTGCTCTTCTCTTTGAAAGAGCAAACCACGTGCTGCTGGGAAGGTCCGTGCCCGGACTGACGCCGCTGAGGGGAGAGCGAGGCTGGAGCAGGGCAGCTCCAGCAAGGCCGCCCGTGAGCACAGAGGCGGGGAAGGGCAGGACGAGCACCGGGAATCCGCTGGTCGCTGCCGGCGAGGCCCCAGCTCCCGCCAGCGGCCCCGCATCGAGCCTGCCCCGGCTCTGCGGATCCCTCGGCAGCGCGACCCGGGTGCAGCTGCCCTCCCGCGACTCGCCCCGCTCCCGCCGCCGGGGGAGCCGCACCCGCCCGGGGAAAGCGCTGCGCCCGCCCGCCGCCGCCCGCTCCTCACCGGCCCGGCTCCATCGCCCGTTCCCGACGATCTTCCGCAGCAGCGACAGCGTCTGGCGCGCCGTGTCCTCGGAGCGCGGCCGCTCCCCGCCGCGCCGCAGCCGCGCCGCGAAGGCCTCGATCTGCTCGGAGAGCTCCGAGCCGCGCTCCGCGGCGCCCGGCATGGCGGCCGTGCCTCCGCTTCCGGCCCCCCGCCGCCCCATTGGCGGAGACTGCCGAGCTGCGCCCGCCCCCCGGCGGCGGCCCAGCCAATGAGAAGCGCGTCCGGCGGGTGGGCGGAGCCGCTCGGCACGCGGGCGCGGGCGAGGCCGCGCGGGAGCGCGCACGGCCTGGTTTACTTTGGAGCGGGCCGGGCAGTGCCGCGGAGGAGCCAAATCAAACGGGCCGGGAAAGGCGCAGTTCCTGGCAGTCCAATTGTTCTTGCTGGCAGAGCCAGAACCGGCCCTGGATAAGGCAGGAATGTAGCTCCTTTGTGTCTAGTTCCTGGAGCAGCGTGTCCAGGGAACAGGCAGGAGCCATGGAATAATTCTCATTGCGGTGCTGCTTTATTCTGTCGCTCTGCTCTGTGTCCTGTTGATTGAGATTAGGAAATAAAAGCAAACAGGTTTATGCTGGAAGCTTTCAATGATTGCTTTGTGCCGAGGCCTCAGGGCCTTGGATGTTCATGACGTCTTTTTTGCGTTTGTCTGGTTAGCTTAGGAGTCGCCCTACACCCAGCTCCTGTCCAGAGACTGTTGGGTCCCCAGCAAAATACCCACAGCTGCTGTGCTGTCTCTGAGGACTTAATGCAGGGCATTTGTCACCCAAAGCCTGCAGGGGACTGAGTCCTTCCATACCTCTTTTCTCCTCCTGCTTCCTCAAGTGCCCCTGTGTGCCTGGAAGCCAGAGAGCCCAGCCTGGGGAAGGAAGCTCACTGTATCCCTCCAGTGCCTGTCCAAAGGCCGCACATCTGGGTTTGGCTGGATGTGTATGAGGGGTCCTGCAGCCCTGGATGGAAGTCGGAGTTTCTCTCTGTGATGAGCTTGTCCCATCCTTTGCCCCTGGAGAAAGTCAGTAGAGGTTGACAGGATTTGCCCAGCTATTGGCTCCACTGTGCTGGGCCCCACTGTGCCAGCTGGACAAGTCCTGGTTCCCAGCTGCCTTGTCTCCTCCTTCTCCCCAGATTTAGGTGTATGTATTCTTCCATAGTCCATAAATCAGAGGCTCCCTGGAGCAAGGTCTGCCCAGCTCTGCATTTGTGCAGGGAAACCCCATTCCCATTTTACCCCTCTGCACAGCCACTTACAGGCAGGGCTGGGGAGGCCATCTGTGCCCATCAGTTGCCTGCTGCTGGTCCTGCAGTGCTGTGTGCCAGCTGCCTTTGTGCACAGAAACAGCTCCCACACGTGCACCCAGGGACTGGAACCTGTGGATTGGCCAGAAGAACAAAAACCACTGCGTTGGAGCTTTCCTTTGTTTGTTTACTTATCTTGCTAGTAAACAGAGCAGCTCTTGAGATTAGGCAGGATGGAGAAAAGGAAGGGAAACCGGGCTCTGAGGTTATGACCTCCTTGTGGATGCTGGGCTGTTTACATTCCCTGCTTTGGTCCCAGTAACTATTGCAGGACAGTTTTTTCCCAGCACTTTGCCAGGCTGCAGAGCTTTTCCCATTTGTGCTGTTTCTGTTCTTTTCCCTACAGCACTTTCTGGCAGGCACTGCTGCCACAGCTAGTTTAGGCAGCTGGCAGTCTGGTGTCCCTGAGGGACAGAGTCCTGCACTTGGTCTGCTGCCTTGTGTTTCATGAATGAAAGCCTCTGAATGGGGATTTCAGGAGCTGTTAGCTCTGCGTAGCTGAGCTGAGCCAAAACCTGTGGCTCTCTGGAGAGCTGCGAGGCAAACCCAGGCTGCTCAGAGGGACCATGGCTACGAGATGTCTAGTTGTCATTTGCCGGGTGCCGCTGTGAGGACCCAATGAGTTAGACAAGGACTCCCCAGCAGGACTGAAAAGGAGGGATTGAGGAGGAGGAGTGGCAGCAAAGACAGCACAGGGAGTGTAGGGCAAGTGGGGAAGGAAAGATGCATGTTGGTGCCCTGGTGTACTCTGCTAAAATCCCACTGCCTTGCAGGCTGCGGCACTGTGGCAGAAGCAATGGGGGGTGGGGAGGTGCAGCCCTGTGCAGCTGGAAGGAGTCTCACCTGGTGGTCCACAGCTGCTGGGTGTTAAGGAGCAGGGCTCTTCTCTGTTGCCACAGCCACAGGGAACAGTCTCCTGCACAGCCCACCCTCCTTCCCTTCCTTCCCGGGGGTACCCTGTGGGCAGAGTTGCTGGCTGCAGCTTCCCAGCCGGTGCGCAAGCAAGCAAGGAGGCTGACACAACTGCAAACAGTGCTGGTGATGTGGACAAAAGAGCTTGAGCAGGGAATGAGCTGGCCAGCCGAGCATGGCAGCATGTTTAATGGGCCTGCAGAGGAGCTGAAAACTGTCTCACCTCCTTGGAAAGCTGCCAGCCTAGCCAGGGTGGCATCCTGCTCTGTACCATCAGGGCTGACTGCTGGAGACACTGCTTCCCTCCGCCCAGGGAATTCTGCATCCCTGCGGGCTGAATGTCAGCCCCCAAGTGCTCGTGTGAGGGAGGACAAGGCAAGACAGAGGCTGGGTAGAGCCTGGAGCACTGGAACATCGTGTGCTGGGAGGCTGTTTGGATTAGAAACTCTCAGCGGATAAGTGGGCTGGATAAAATGCCAGGGAGGGGAATCAGTTTGCTGAACTCTAGTAATTGGACTCATCTGCAAGAGTTGGGTAAGCAAAGTGAGCTGCTCACACTCAGCACAGGCAAAGAAAAGGAGCCAGCAGAGGAGAGCCAGCTGAGCCATGGCCCCGCAGGAGCAGCAGGGCAGGCTGTCAGTTCGGCGCGGACTGTGGAGGCCGGCTGGGTGACATGGGAAGAAGCAGCATTACTGCTGGGTGCCTAAGCCACTTGCTGAGCACACGTGACTGAATTAAGGAGGTCACAGTGCATGGATGTGGGGGGAACACAAAGCAGAGTCAAAGGGGAAGGATGCACTAAGATATCTTTAGTGTGACATGATTGCTCTTTGGAAAACCCGTGCTCAAAGGCCTGAGACAAAAACAAGTCAAGACCAAAGCCCTTGCAGTCACAGACGCAGAGGTAGGAATGAATCTGCTGAAGGGAGACCAAACCAGTGTTTTCTGTGTGCTACAGGGGAGAAAGTAGGTCATTTAGTAAGTGAAGGGGATGGAAATGATGAGCTGAACTGAGTGTGGAATGCATGTTTAAAACTCAAGCTTCCAGGGAAAGAAGACAAAAAGCCCAAACAAACAGCTGCTGATCAAATGCAGGTACGTGAATAGCTGGAAAGCTGAGCTCTGTGGCTTTTCAGGCGCACGCACACGTTTTCTGAGTCATCGGCAGTTTTGGCATGCTTGAAATTCGCGTCTGAGGCTGCAGGTACCAGGGCACGTGTTCTGCTGCTCTTCGCTGATGACTCTTGTAACAACTGTCTCCTAAACTGGTCATCCTCAGCAAAACCTGGCTGCCATAACTGCCTGGGTGGCCAAGGGGAAACAGGCAGGGATTGCTAAGGGGAATAACAGGATGGATTCAGTACCTCAGGTTAGCAAAGGATTTGGTGCAGCTCCTGGCTTGGCCGCCTGCATGTACGTGTGCTTGTCTCTGCCTGGAAAATGGCTGCTCTCTCATCTTCACGTCAGCACAGCACACACAGGCAGGCCAAGCGCATAGCCAGACCCTTGCGGTACCAATGGAGTCCACAATCCCTATGGAAAATGAGTAGGCGGTTCTGAATCCGGCCCAGGGACCATCTCTCCTGCCAGCAAGTTTGTAATTTGCTCCCCACTCCTTTTAAGAGCCTTAAAAATAGAGACCGAGGCTGGGAAGCATGAAGGTTTTTCTAGGGCTTGTTGTGGAAGCAGCCCAGGCTGGGTTGCCTCTTGCTCTTCCCAGCCCCTGGGAGAGGCATGGGAAGCTGGCGTCTAAACGCCTGCCCTGGATGTGGAGCCTCACTCGTCGGCTCATTCATCTATGGCAGTAGCCCAGGTCTCCCCTCGTGATACAGGCAGCTGGAGGCAGCTGGTTCAAAGGCCAGGCTGGTCAGGAAGAGGTGAGGGAAGTGTGGGAAGTCACTGCATGTCATGTAGGAAAACAAGATCTAGCAAGGGATGAGGGAGCATGCTACAGAGCTGGGCGGGAGCTGTTGTCCTCAGCATTGCTCCTAGTGCCCCGGATCTTCATACCCTGAAAAGGCATTGGCTTTTTTCACTGCCACCAAAGGCACAAGTGCTCAGAAAGCTCAATGGCACCATGCAGGTATTGGCTGTGGCTCTGCTACCGCTTTGAGGGTGCATGGCAGGCTGTCTGGGCCACGGAGGAGGTGCTGCTGGGGGCTCATCCCTCGGGCTGGCTTCAGAGAAACCCCGGAGCAAACCCGGTGTGGCTGCAGGAAGCCGGGCCCTTGGAGTGAGACAAAGTGCGGGCCGGACGCTGTGTGGTCACCAAGGGGTCCGTGACACCAGCAGTCTGGGCTGCTTCCTGGTCAGCAGCCAGCTCCCCGCAGTTCCTCTGCTCACGAGCTCCCGGTGCTGCAGCTGGCCCCGAGCTCGCTTTGCTCATTGTCTGCTGCGGGTGATGGCAGCTATTCAGCGACTGCCAGGTTTCAGGGAAAGGGAGAGATGAGCCACTCCTCCACCCACATTCTAGGAAAGCCTCTGGGATGAAGCCCTGCCGATACACACGTTCACTCTCCTCAGCAGGGAGAGTGTGCTATGGAGCTTACATCCCCCTCCGCCTGCATCCCACATCCCCCCCTTATCAGCAGGAGTGATGCTGAGGAGCAGAGCTTGGAAGTGGCCCTGGCTGCTGCCCTGTCCCACACAATAGCGGAGTCTGCTACTCCCCGTCTCCTTGCCTGTTTGCCTTCCAGAGCCAGGCAGAGTCTCGCCTTCACTATTATTTTGCTTTGTGTCAATATTATGACAACTGAAAGCAGGAGGACTGCATCCACATGATAAGCGGCCAGAAGCTCTGGGCTGGGTGTGGATCGGGTTCCAGTTTGGCAGGGGGGAAAAGCGCCTGCCCACCGACCGGCTGGGCTGGGAAAGCTGGAGACAAGGGGCAGCAGCAGCAGAGCAGCAGCTGCTTTGTGCCTGTGTGCCTCTCTTCTCTGTTCAGTGCTCACTGCCCTTTCCCCAGGGTAGAGGAAATGTGATAAATGTGCAGAATATGCTTGGTTCTCTGGTGGAAAAGTAACCTCTATCTCTTTCTTGAGGAGAAGGCTGATCTGCTCCTGCTGGGAGAATCTCACCCCTCCCACAGTTGCGGTACCCTGTGCCTCCAGCCGATGCCGGCCCAGGGTGTTCTGTCTCTGCCGGTGGCAGAAGGTCATGCACACTGCTGCACCAGTCCCTCCTGCCCTCAGCCTTGTTTTTCCCAAGCACAGCACTCTACAGCTGCTGGAGAGAAATTCCTGCAGGCTTTCTGGGACTTGAAGATGCAGCTCCCACCCAGGGCTTCAGGAGAGGAGCTTGGACAGAGCAGAGTGAGCTCTGCAGTGGTTACTGTGCCTCTGCTTCCTGCTCTGGTCTCTCGGCACTTCATGTGTATGGGGCTGTTGTTTTGGCACGGTAACTGAGCTTGCTGACAGAACGCTTACCTGTAGGTGCCCACGTATGCTTGGGGCTGTGGTGTGGCTCTCCAGTGCCTCACTCTGCTCCAGGGCTGTGCTTCTCTGCAAACACCCGTGGCCAGGTCAGTCCCTGCAGCGTGGGGCTGCCCAGCCACTGGCCACTGAGCGCTAAGTGAGTGGCACCAGGTCTGCCAATGTTGATCTGTTCCTGCAACACTGGTTGGATGAGGGCCACAGCTTCCCAGGGCTTGGGTCTGGCAGTCCCAGGGACATCCTTCTTGGTAGCATTGTCCCTGCCCTCATGAGGGATTTCTGAGAGCAATACCCAGGCTTGCCAAGGATTCCCCTTGCCTGGTTCTCTGCCTG
>VYZR01388291.1:0-10393 GCA_013400675.1 Oxylabes madagascariensis
AATGAACAGGTCACATTCCTGCACCTTTTCCACCACTCTGTTCTGCCATGGAGCTGGTGGTGGGGAGCAAAGTTTGGTCCAGGTAAGATGGCAGCTGGGTGCATGGATTGGGTAGGGTTATCACAGCATGCTGAGAAGGGGGTTTTGGCTCTGCTGTGCTCTTAGCAGCTCTGTGTAGAGCTGATTGCTGTGGAGTATTGACTTACACTAAGGAAAATCTATCTTTACAGGGGGAATGGGCTCATTCCATGCCATGATCAATTCCATGGTGCATGTTGTCATGTACTTCTACTATGGGCTCTCAGCAGCAGGACCAGCCTTTCAGAAGTACCTCTGGTGGAAGAAGCACATCACAGCCATCCAGCTGGTGAGTCTGGGCAGTGAAGCAGAGCATGTGCCAGCCCTTGTACCTTTGAAAGGTGCAGCCAGCAGCAGTAGTTGTCTCCTCTGTAGCATATTACTCTGAGTTTTTAGTAGCTCTGCCCCACTGTGGGCCTCTGATAGCCCTACCAGCCTGGTTGGAGTGTGGGTACTGTTCAGCTCCTGGGCTGCAGCCATGTTGGGAGGGTGAGAGGCATAAGCTGCTTTGAGACTTGTGCCTGCCTCTTCTTGCTGCTGCTGACTTCCTCATAAGGACCTCTGCATTAGACTGGGAAAGGAGTCTAGGTGTTGCCTTTAAAAATAAGGTCTCTAGTGGGTTCCCTGACCCTGCTCCCATGAATAACTTATTTTTACTCTGCCTTGCTCCCAGGCACAGTTTGTGATCGTCTCCATCCACATCTCTCAGTATTACTTCATGCCAAACTGCCAATACCAGTTCCCCATCTTCATTCACCTTATCTGGATTTATGGGACCATCTTCTTCATCCTCTTCTCCAACTTTTGGTACCAGTCCTACACCAAGGGCAAACGGTTGCCCAGGGTGGCTCAACAAGCAGCCCAGCACAACGGTAGCAGCATCCATGAAAATGGCACTGTCACCAATGGCAAGGTCAAAGCCAACTAGAGGGTAAAGTGCTCCCAGAGCCAATGAGAGCCCCGGGGCAGAGGCAGCTGGGACCTGTCTCTCTGCTCCTGGGTGCCACTAGCCAAGTCAAGTGCCTACAGACTGTTGTACCCCTGTGCCCAGTCCTGCTGTCCCCTGTCTGCATGCTCAGCCCCTCTGCTCTGAGCAGCCATGGGCCACTTCTCCTCCTGGGAGGGCTTGTGCTGTTTCTCAGTGTTGCTGAGCAGAGAGGCAACTGCCTGCATCACAGCTGTGGGGCTGCAGTCCCATTCCAGTGTTTCCAAAGGAACTTTCCCCAAGTGCCTACGTCTGGCTCTTCTGCCTAGGGGCCATTTCCTTCTGAGTAGGACCAAAAGAAGAGACTGTCCTGGTGCCCTCTCCTCTTCCCCGTCTCACAAGAGCTCATGTGGATGAGCAGATTGGTCCCTGGCTGCTTGTTACTGCCAGCTCATGTGTGAGTGCTCCTGCTCTACAATGCCTTGTGCCACTTTGTTCCATGCCACAGTGCTGCATGTCCCTTCTGGTCCCTGTGTGCCCAGCTTGGGAGTCCTGCCCTGGCATATCTGTGCCCAGGTGTCTGTGGAGAACGTAGGGGCAGTACTTATGGGACTGAAGGGCCCAGACCTGCCCAGTATAGTACACATGCCCTGTGCCTAGTACATAGCAGGGGCTGTGACAGCCTGAAAGGCTTCCCCCACATGATAAGCCCATGCCTTGCCCTTCTTGTGCCTGGGCTGGGTGCTCAGTGTGTGCTTAAGCCACACTTACCTGATCCACTATGGCAGCTGGTGGCTTGCTCCAGAGTGGGGGAGACCAAGCTCAGCCTAGTCTTGGATCACTTCCATTCCAGTAAATTCAAGACTTGAGCAATAAGTGCCCCTAAAATCAGCTCCTAGGCTCTCCTGCTTGGGGCCAGCCCTGCTCTGGCCTAGCCTGAGCACAGTAGAGGTGGTTTTAGTGTGCTCAGCTGTGGTGCAAGAATGAGCACCTCTTGCCTCTGTGGATCTGACTCGGCCTGTGTGAAGATGTGCTCTGCCCTTCAGCAGGGCAGTGCAGCAGCTCTCCTGGCCTGGTGCCTGTTACCTGTTCTGGCTGTAACCAAAACCTGCTGATGGCCTTGAGGATGAGGTGAAGGAGCCAGGCCCTGTCAGATTGGGCTGCTCTTCTATCACAAATAAACAAACAGAAGGAGAAATGGCTCTGTCCTCTTGTTTTCCTGGCTCAAATGTAAGCACAAGCTGTTCCAGGTGCTTAGTCTTACCCAGGGTGGTTGGAGGCAGGGCTGGGAGCAGCTGGCATAGCAGGTTTGTGCTGGGGGAAGAAGGTGATAGTTGTGTGCTGATGAAGCAGATGGCAGATTGTTTCCAAGTGTTTTGGTAGAGCAGTGCTCAGGGCTGGATGTGTGACAAGGCTTCTGTTGTGAAAGTGACTCCACCCTGACAAAAAATGGCTGGGGTGGAGTGTGGGTGGGGGCTGGGCCCTGGGCCACCTGCCCAGGAAGAACTACTGCTTTTCAGAAATCATGGGGATTTGAGGTATGGCAGAGCAGGGAATAGAGACTTTGGAAACTTGAGTGCTTGGGAAACAGCAATTTGTTGTTTATTGCACCTGCCAAAGCAAAAACTGCTGCCATCTGTAAATGCCCTGTAGCATAGACCTGTGCAGAATGTAGCTCAGGTTGGTCAGAGGAAGGTTGATGTTGCTGCCTTGCTTTGGCTGCAGAAGTGCATCTTGGCCTGGCTGGGCTCTGTTATCTTTCCAACTGTCTCATTCTGCTATCCCTTCAGTGCTGTTGGAATGCAGGTCTGCCTTCCCCATCCCCCCATGACTGGGGCCCTCTTGAGCAGAGGCCAGCCTGGGTGCTGACTCAAGCCTGGGAAGAAGAGTGGGGAGCCAGCTGGGCAGCTTGTGGCTGGGAGGAATGTGTTAGAGCAGCAGCCTTCAGATGCTGACTTTCACTGTAGGTTTGGTTGTGGGGTGGGAGTGCTTTGGTGCATGTCCAGCCAAAGCCCTGGAGCAGAACTTGGTGTGGGAGAGAGCTCTGCTGATTTGACCTGGGCTGATGTACACCTCAAGGCCATGCTCTGAAATGTCAGAAAACATCTTCAAATGGCCTGAACTGATGTGACTAATATGCCTGAACTACACACAAACATCACCCTCTCCTACGGTGCTCAATGTCCTTGTATGCAAGGAGTCATAAAGTGGGATATGGCTGCTGCACTGTGCAGTGTTCTCCCAGTTGTTGATGCTTCTCTGGGGGTAAAGACTTGGATGAGAATTTGTTCTGGTCCATGCTGAAGTGGTGTGTAATATTAGTTCAGTGCTCAGAAGTCTTCACTTCAGGAGCTGTAGGTGATGGTCTAACTGACATGGACCTTATCCTGTCAAACCTTCTCTCCTCCAGCTGGTTCTTGGTAAAGACAGGACTGTCTTTGCTTTTGCCCAAAATAGTAACAACGCTTTAAACTACTTATGCTTGGTATTTTAGAATGGGCTGTTCCCTGCATGTGCTCTGCTCTCCCTTCCTCCAATTGTTCCTGTTAGCTGTGCTCTTCTATGGGCTGGCCATGGCACTTGGTAATTAATATGCTGTCATGCTGTGAACTGAATTCACACCTTATAGGGCTGTGTTTACTGGGCCTGCTGGATCAGTGCCCACTTCCTTCCTCTGCTCCTCCTCACTCCAGGACTGTAAGGGACCACTACTGGGGCCAAAGACCCTGCAATATCATTACCCTCTAGTAAGGCTCAGAGGACCTTCAAGGGCTGTGTAATGCACAGCAGCTGGGGGTGGTGTATGTGCTAAGGAGAAAGAGCCTGTCAGAGAAAGCTGAGCTGCTCTTACATAGGAGTGAAAAAATTACAGCAGCTTTCAGGCATACAAAGCCTTCCTTCCAGATCAGAGACCAGGCCTGGACCAGCTGTGGGCCTACAGGGCAAGTCTGTGCTAACTCCCAGCACCACAGTGCAGGCATGGGGGGCAGGGCTCCTACAACACAGCACAGCTCTGGGGAAGAGCCCAGCCTTGTATCTGGGTTCCTGCCTGCTTCCCCATTAGCAACAGCTGCTGCCCTAGGGTTTGTGTGTGTGCGTGCTCCTTCCTTGGACCTCCTGTGATCCTCCCCAAGTGCCCAAATGGGGATGCACCAGCAGTGGTGCTGGGAAGGTGCTGGGCTCAGCTGCTGTGTTTTGAGACTCTGCCCCTCATAGCAGCTGTGTGTGTGTGGAGGGTGCTCTGGTGGCTGTGGTTACACCCTCACTGGCCTTGGCAGAGCACAAGCTGGAACCTTTGAAGGTTCCAGCTGGTGTAAACGCCAGGAGGCAGAGCTGGTGCTAGGCACAGTGTGGTACAGTGCTGAGGGGAAGGTGAAAACAGTTAATAATCCACCCTCAGCTAATCACTGAGGGCTGATGGGAGGCACAGGCTTGGTGGAGCTGCTTTGCACAGGCCAAGGTGCTTATCAGCTGTGCAGTGTCCCCAGCAGCCCCGGGCAATGCTGGTGCAGCCCCACAACCTCAGACACTGTGGCTCCACCATGAGCATGCATGGCTGATCTGACTTGCTCAGGTAAGAGCTCAAATATGTTTCCTGCAACTTGCTCCAGCACAATTCAGCCTGGAAAAAAGGCATTTTTCCAAGTGCAGGGGAGTCAAGCTCTAACAAATGTCAGCTGAGCCTTGGTGCCTGCTCCCCTGCATGAAGCCTCAGCAAAGCACTGGGGCTTCAGCAGGAGGGGAAGACAGATCAGAGTTGTTAGAAGAATACGTGACTGAAGGCTGAGCATAGGGTTGGTGGTGCTTTGCGTGGCTCTTGCATGACATCCAGGCTGGCTGTGGCAGTGTAAACTAACCTTTTGTTTTGCTTCAGGCTTTATGCCAGTGCCAGCCCCTTTTTGGCCTTTGGGGTGATTACAGCTGTTGCTGTATGTTTCCCCCCTCCTTTTATTTTCCAATAGCAATTCAGTCTGCGAAAGTAACTATTCTACTGCAGCAGCATAAGCAGGCAGTGATGGCTGCCTGTAGCTAACAAGACAAACTGAGGGCTGCCTGCAGAGCCACAGTAAGGCCCCTGTGACTGTAAGACGACACAACATTAACTGAGGCCACAAACATGCTGTGCTTTCAGTTCAGCCTCTGGTAAAGCTGCTGTGCTTGTAGTCAGCACCTAGATGGGGCAGGGAGTGGTGACATATCGATCTTAGCTGGGACAGAAACAGAAGTACAGCCCTTGCACTTGCACAGCATCCTTCTGCTAGGCTGTGCTAGGCTCAGGGTGCCTGTAAACTGGCCCTAAAGAACTAAGGCTCCTCCCCTTGCCCAGATCCCCAGCCCCAGGGAGAAGGACTTGGGTCTGGGAGCCATGGCATTTTCTTCCATTGGACTCCATTAAGAAAAAGTCAAGTTAAGCAGTTTATTAACATTTAAAATACTGTACAGTGTGTAAAGAAAACTAGATATCCCCCTCCCCACAACAACCCAGTGCTCTCAGCGGATGCTCTGGTGAATAATACTGCTTTTGGCATTGTTTGCCTTCTCTTTCTCCTTCTTCTTTATGGGGTCCATCTCAAAACAGCGCCAGAGCCGCAGTGTTTCATCAGCAGCTGCTGAGGCCACTGTTGTGCCATCAGGGCTCATGGTCAGGTTCAAGATTCTGGCAGTATGACCTGAGAAGGAGGAGCTGATCAGCACCTGCACATTTACCCCTGTATGCTCCCATGAGCCCTGCCAGCTTGCATAGCTGTTCCCCACTGGCTGTGGCAGCCTGATTTCAGACCCCAAGCATACACATGAGGCAGAGGTATTTCTTCCACAGCCCGTGGGCATGCCTTACTCCTAGCAGCATGCCCCTGGATACTGTTCTATATCAGTGATGCTGTGGGCTCAAACTAAAGGGTGCAGCTGCCTTCAACCTCTAACAGCACCCCCTCGCCCAGGCCCTGTCCACCTACCTTGCAGCTCTGCGACCTTGGTCATTGTTGGATACTTCCATATAACCAGCTGATTCTGTGCAAAGCCATGGCCTGAAATGAACTCCTTGTAGTTTGTTGACCACAGGATAGAACAGACCTGAGAAGAGGCAGTAACACAGGTAAGACAAGCTGCTTGTGCTGATGCTCACCGCTTGGAGGTGAGCATGGTCCCCTCCTTTCCCATGCCTCTGGGCCTGAGGAGCCAGCAGCTCTGTGTAGGTGTGTTGCCAGAAGGTGTTTGTCTCCAAGCTGATGTTCGTGTCTCACCTGGGAATGGGCATCAACAGTGCTGAGGCAGGCGCCAGAACACACGTTCCAGATGCGGATATGTCTGTCACTAGTGCCACCTCCAGTGGCTAGAACATTCATCTGCCATGGGCACCACGCCACAGCCTGGGAGAGAAGAGTTCATTTTAACACCTGCAAGAGGCAACCTGCACCCAGCCAGTGCTGCACATCTGCCTTGCACAGAGACATCTGCCCGTGGCAGCCCCGTGCTCACCTTGACAGCACCCTGGTGCTGCGTGAAGGTCTGTACAGGAGCAAAGTCTCCACCCCCACCTTGGGTGCACGGCCAGACGTTCACCAGATTGTCATTGCCACCACTGGCCAGGTAGCGGCCATCTAGAGACCATTTGAGTCCACACACCTCCTGTGTGTGGCCAGCAAGGGTAGCCACATGATGCTCAGCCACTCGGACATCGTGGTGATGGATGTGGCCAGTCCGTGCCCCACTGCAGAGAGAAGAGGCGGCTTGCAGGGTCAGGCTGACACATTTTCACCCAAATCCATTTCTGTTGTTGCAAGACTGCTGTACCTGCCACTGGGTTTCAACCAGTATTACCAGCAACACTGGCCTGTTGGTGTGAGTAAAACACCCACACAAGCTCTTTACAACTTCAGCACAAAGTACAGTACAGAAGAGAGGCCTTCTCCTCACAGCCCCAACAGATAAGGCTGAGTAAGAATCCCAGGCCAGGACAGAAACTTGTCTCTGGCATTCCTAACCCACACCACGCATAGATTGAGGGACAGGAATTTGCAACAACTGGAAACTGCCCTTGACCCACTGCTTTACCTGGAGAGGATGTAGCTGTTCCAGCTGAGGGTCCCCACACGGGCACAATGGCTGGTCATGTTTCGGAGACGTTTCTGCTGCTGAATGTCCCATAGCTAGAGAGGCAAAGCAAAGAGTTCTCCAGAGGAAACCCAGTCCTGTTGCTATGCCCTAGGAACCTCACTGCACAGGCTCTGCCATTCAGCCTTCTCAGTACGGGAACAGAAAATATTTATCTCATGAGTATAGCACAGACGGTAACACTACTTATCAGAAAACCCCCAAACCAAACCCTGCCTTGCATGCTGCACTTGGCTGGGGCAGTTCCACCCCACACCAGGGAAGACCAGTCAGGTGCATGGCATCCTTCCTCTGCCAGTCAAGCTTTTGTCCCCAGGCCCCATAGTTCTGTCAATCCCTAGAAAACACCTCTAGTTTTACTCCGGCATTCACCTGGACCTCAGCACTACTTGTGCCAACAGCAAGGTAGTTTCCTTCTTTAATCCATGACACAGAGGAAATGTAGACATCTGGATGCTCCATCTGCAGCAGCTGGATAATCTCCCCAGAAGCGTGATTCCACAGATAAACAGAGTTGTCCAGAGCCACTGCCAGGAAGTTCTGGGAGCTCCAGTCTATGAGATTCAGATCTACAATTTGAAAGAGCAATGCAGGTCACACCATGCTTACCTAGAGAGCCCTGCCCTTCACCAGTGCTGATGCAGCAGGTGTGTGTGCATACATATGTGCATGCACACACATACAAGGGGCAGCCTTCTGGGTGTCACTATGCCCAGCTGGTGGGGTCAGGTACCCTGCTCCAAGTCATCCACACACTGCCCTAGATCACTGTTTCTGTGAGGCTACACAGGGACACTCTGGAAGTGGTCTGGGCTAGCCTGGGTGCATAAAATAATCCAAACTGTCCAGTTACACTGTCCTAGGAACAGCACTCCAGTGCAGAGTAATCTGGATGCCCAGCACCCAACCCTGCAGCCTACTTACAGTAGTCATTGCGGATCTCCGGTGCATCCAAGATCCGGTCTGGCATTGAGGGAATGTATCTGCTATTCTTCCTGCTGGATCCAGGTGTCATTTTCTGACTGTAGAGCACTTTCAGGTTATTCTGATAGCCTGCGTGCAGAGGAACAGGTTTGTTAGCCTGAGTTAGTTTCCTCCCAGCTGAGTGCTGCTCACCCAACTAGGAATCTCTTGGAATGAAAATAAAGCCCTAAGAGATACACTCAGAGTGAATCTCTGCACAAGAGTGCCCAGTGCTAACATGGCAGTATGAACTGCTGAACCAGGGTGAGCTACAACTTCCTCATTCATGGAAACAAATTTAACAAACACTTTTTGTATCCCATTATGCTTAGTTACAGTTAAGCTACAAAGTGCACGGCAGGGAATTTGATGCTCTCACAGACCTCATGAAGGTTTGCAACCTGCAGTACAGGTGAGCAACTGGCAGTCATAGCAACTTTCCTAAATAAATTCACTGTAACTGTTATGCCTTCTCTCAACCTAAGGAACCCTAAGAAAGGAGACCCCAGTGTGTATAGGTCTCAGAAACCAGTTGATTTCTCCTGTGACCACACACAGAGCCTCTGTGTTGCTGTTCCCCTGACCAGATCTCCCCTCCTGATTCAGCTCACACAGACCCTTATTATACCTTCTGGAGCATTCTGTGGTTTTCCACTGAGGCGGAGGATCTTTGCCTCTTCTACATCAAAACCATTCAGATTCACTGCCCAGGCTTTCTGTTGCTCCTATGGAGACAAATCACCCTCAGTGCAATGCATTTAAAACAACTCCCACATTGCAGTTAAAACAGACACCTAAGTCCCCTTCTCTTAGAATCAGGAGGTGTTCAACTGTGCTGCAAGGGTCAGCCACAGACAGGCAGGTCAAAGCAGTTTTTCCGCAGACTTTCACACATTGCCCTGTTCACATTTTCATACAACGGCAAATCCAGTGTCATTGCCAGTGGGAAAAGGCACAGCCACAAGTGACCAAATGCTTCATAAACAGATTTCAGAACACAGTGTCAAACATTCCAGAAGTGTTCCCTGTGTAGACATTGTCCTAGAACAGCTACCACCAGCAGTTTCACTTTGCATAGGCTCACAGCTTTGTGTTTTTGTTGTGTGCTATATTTTAAAGCCTCATTAGTCAAAAGCTAAATTTTGCCACCAGAAGCAGCATAGGCTGGCGTGCGTGGGAGTCTCTACAGCTTCAATCTCATCCTAGGCTCCTGAAGCCCAGAGTTGCAAGTAGTGATGGCTGGGGGTTGTCAGTCCTGTGTGCCCACTTGATAGAACCTATAGTTTACTTCTCTGTAAAGGGGCAGGAAGGATTAGGTGTTTGGTAGTGTTTGTTGAAGTAATTGTAAGTTAACAACATGCTCACCTTCTTGGTAGGAGATTCCTCAGCAGGGTCATTCTCTTTGGTTAGGAGGAAATTTGCCATCTCCATCTGCATAGTGCTGCGGTTGGGAATGTAGCGATCCCCGCCAGCCTTTGTGGGGGTGTTTTGAATTTTGGATCCAGATTTACCTGCACTCACATATGAAAGTATTGTCTTACAGCTATTTAACAGCTTGTATTAGAGCTTTCACGAGATCAAGCCCACTTCCACATCACACTCATCAGACAAGTTCCAGACAAGCAGGACTCTGAGATCTCATGCCACCCAGTCGCAAATAACTTAGATATTCCCCCCTGCCACCAAACTCTGGTTAGGGACTGTCAGGAGACAACTCCTTAGGTCTAGTGCAACAATTCCAGTGTCCACAGATGAGGGGAGGATACAAAACCACTGTTACAGGATGTAAAGCTGTCAGCTGACAGTCCCGCCCACACTTGTCCCAACACGCAGCTGTGCCAGCAAGGCTCAGCTGGGGGATCAGCAGTTCGCCGGCGCTCAGAGCTCTGCCCACCATGCTGGGAAGGAGGTGGGTGATCGCCAGCAGCACAACCCACCTCCTCCTGCCTGACCAGCAAGCCGGTGGGGCAGCGTGGCAGGGAGCCCAGAGCCTCATGGCCACAGACAAGGAGCGTGGGCGAGGCTCCCGCACTCAGCCTCTGCCACAGGTGGCCGGCGCTCACCGGGTGTCTTGGACGGCGTTTTGCTGGAGCTGTGGGAGCGATTGGCCGGCTTCATGGGCGACACGCCGACGGGGCTGGGCCCGGGGCCGCTCTCCTTGGCCTTGCGCTGCCATCGCGCAGGCGGCGCGTTGGGGATCGGCGTGTCGAGCTTCAGCAGCCCGTGCAGGTCCGCCTCGAACAGGAACTGCGCCATGGTCCTGCGGGCGGGCGGCGTCAGCCAGGCCCATCGGCCGGGCTGCAGCCTGCCCCG
>VYZR01388292.1:0-10242 GCA_013400675.1 Oxylabes madagascariensis
TTTTTTTTTTCCCCCCCAAACACCTACATGTCCTGAAGGACATAGAGCTGCAGTGCCTGACTGGCAGTCCCAGCCTGAGCACCCCTCCTGCCAGGGCTGCTGCTCAGCACAAGTCATTCGTGGCTTTGGCATGAAGAACCTGCCATCCTAAAATGTTCTCACTGCCGATCCTGTAGGCAGCTCTCTGCCACAGCAGCATCACCCTTCTCATCTAGAAAAAGGAAAAATAGTTACTCATAAACTCTTTTGGAAAAGGCACAAAACACCACAAATCTTGCCTGTGTCTGTTCTTAAAGAAAAGAAAAATCATCCGAGGTCTTGTGTATTGTCCTTTGTGATGTTCAGAGCGGAACACCTGCCACTCTGAAACCCTTCCAGGTTTCCTGGTTGCTTTTTCCAAGTGAAGTCCTGTTCCATGGGAGGAAAAGGTTAAGCGTGGGAGTGAGCAGGGCAAAAGATTATGTGAAACAGAAATCCCGGCACTGTTTGTTCTGCCATCTGCTCCGTGCTGGATCCAGGCTGTGGGTGGTTTCCCAGAGTGCCCCTGCTCCCCTTCCTGCACGGCTGGCAAAGGGCTTTGAAGTGCCCGAGCTGGCACCGCCGAGCCGGGTGAGAGCCACACCCCGTTCTCCCGGGGAGCTGCCCTTTGGCAGGGTGAAGCTGGGTGCTGTGGCCTGGCCAGCAGCTGTGGGCAGCACTGATGGCCAGGCTGAAGCTGCCACTGAGAGCCCACTGCAGCAGCAATCCAGAAAAGCCTGGACTCAGTGCCTTTGGCACAAACTCAGTGGGTGCCAGGGGTGTCAGGATTGGCACATCTGTGCCATCCCTGCAGGGAGCACTGGGGCAGGACAGCCACAGCTTCCCTGGGACTGCCCGTGGTTCCATCACTGCAGCCATGCACTGGTGGTGCTGGATGCTCCCTGGTGAGCAGGGTAGCTCATGCCCACGTGAGGTGCTGCCACTGTCCCCAGCAGCAGCAGGAGAGGCTGAGCCCTGCACAGCTCTGTGCCACACGCCATCCTGCCAGTGGTGAGATGTGCTGAGGTGTGGGAGAATGGAGGTGGTGTTTGTCCCTGCTTCAGGGACAGCTGATGAAAGAAAGGTGAAATCATCCTGCCTCTTACCCCTAGAGCCCTTTTCTGCTCTGCCTCCTCCCCCAGCCCCCTTTTCCTGCTCTCCCCTGGTCCTCAGCCGGGCTGTGCCCGGGGCTGGGGGTTGTGCATTCCCTGTTCTGCATCCTCCTCTGCCCCTGCTCACCCTCCCCACACTGTGCTCACTTGGGAATGTGACCTTGCTCTCTAGATTATTTACAGACAAAATATTGCTGCAGGCCTGCGGAAGGGTTTTCTGTGTTGTTTTTGCTTTTTTTAAAAGTGACTGGATTCCACAAAAACTGAATTATTCCAAGGGCGTGGGGGCCCTGGTGGGAATGCTTTGCTCTGTTTGGGAACAGGCTGCCTGCAGCCATCTTCCCTGGCCAGCACAGGGATGCTAGAGGCTCTGAGTTTCCCCAGTTAATACGGAACAATCTGTCTCTGGTTTTCTTGGAAAAACCCACCCCTTGCTCCGGGAAGGCTGCCAGGACAGGCCATGAGCATTCACAGGGCTGTGGCACACATGTAACCAGGACCTGGGCTGCCTCCCAAGGTGTGTGTGAGCAGGCATGGAGAGCTGCCTGCGGGTTAGTGCAGACTCAGGAGTGCTCCCCTCCCCACGCCCCTGGAGCTCTCCACTTCCCCTCACTTGGGAGCTCCTGGGTCTCCTGCTGCGCTTGCAACACAGCCTTGGTTTGCTGAGGACCTCAGACAGCGCTGTCACATCCGATCGGAAGCCATGGTGGGCTGATTTCTCCTTTTTTTTGCTTTTACTGGCAGGACCAGCAGCTGCCCTTTTCCCACTGCTGACAGTTCTTCTGTCTAGCTGAACTTCTGAGAGCCTCGTGTTGGTGGTTTCCCACTGAGCAGAGCCCTCACGCCTTTGACCTTGCACGGCTGTGGCCGTGTCCCTTGGTGTGGCTGCTGGAGGCCACAGAGCTCGTTGCACACAGCAATGGGCTGTTGTGTTCCAGCAGCGCTGGGTGTTTGGGATGGGGCTGACCTGGGGTCCCTGCCTGGCACTGCTTTCCTTACAAGGTCAACACAAGCCTTCAGGTGCCCGCAGCCTAGGAGCTGTCAGGCTGTGTGCTCAGCTTTTATTTGGGAGTAAGCACTGTCTACTGAGCTGAACTTGATCAGAGACAGTGAGTGCCTGTTTTGCTCTGGGAAGAGTTCTTATGCCAAATCCCTTGGTCTGGCCCGGCATGCAGCACGGCTTGATCTCTCTGGAGAATGAGCTGGGGCTGCTGAAGGTCTGGCAGGAGCACGCTCTCCTCCCCACTGGAACTGGGGCTGCTGCCGGGAAGTTGCTCAGCAAGCCTGGCCACAAGGGTTGACCATGAAGCAGGCACTTCCAAAGCCATTCCCTGCCTGCTGCGGGGTTGGTGCCAGTCCTCTGGAGTGACTCCAGCTTTCCCAGCTTGTGGAGATGGTGGTCTCATCCAGGCCCTTGCAGAAGTGTTGGGTGCAGGAAGGATGCTGGGCAGTGAGGATGCTGAGGGGATGGAGATGGTCCCCTTTCAGGCAGGACCTTGATCAACCAAATGTGTTCATCTGGTGGTGGTTTGGAAGCCCAGTTTACAGCAGACTCGTCTGGCTGGTGGAGTCATGGGGACTGTGCAGGTTTGGGGACTACTGAGCTATGGAGCGCTCTGGGCAAGTCATAAATAGCACACTGCTTATAAACAAGGGCAAAAGATTTTGTTCAAGACAATTGTGAAGTTTCCCTTGTTGAGAAGCCATAGGGAAGGCTGGGACAGGAAGACAAGTGGTTTATTATTTTAGTCAAATCCTTGACTTGGCTGCAGTCAGCACATTCAGCAGTGGGGTAGAAACTCAGCAGGTGAGAGACAGAAGTGCCTGCTGAGGTGAAGTGCAGAGGCAGCAGATAAAGGGCATCACGGGGCTGTGCCTGTCGGGACTGCTCCTTATCAGCACACCTGCTGACTGCATTGCGAAAGCAGCTCCTGCTCACCTGTGCTTTTGGGTAGCTGGGAATTTTTCTGATGGAGCTGTGGTTTTCAGGGATGTTGCTGTTACCCTTTTTTACCACCTGGCAAAGCAGGAGGGAAGGGAGCACTAGGTCTCGCGCTGCCATACGAATGGGACCCAGTGCTCCTTGCTCCAGATCTGCCCTGTGTACATCCATGTATGGATAATGCTGCTCCTCACTAACGGGGTCTCTGGCGCTTTGCTTCCAGCCCAGAATTAATGGCTCAACTGGCCTGAAGAACCAAGGGTGACCAGCCCTGTGCCATGCAGGGGTGCAGAGCAGCCCAAGCAGGTTCCACCTGAGGAAGGGGTCCAGTGAGGTTGCTGCTGAGTAGCTCTCCATGGTGTCAGGCTAGCAGTGTCCCTGTTCCTTCAGTGTAAGCCTGGGGCTTTCCCGGGTGCTCTTGTCCCCTCAAATAGGAAATTTGGCATCCTGAGCTAAGCATCTTCTCTATCTGGGTGTCCCAAATGGTTAACAATGCCAGCAGCAATGGACCGGTGGTGAGGAGATTGATTGCCTCCTGCAAGGTACATAAAGTCTCGCTCTTCTGCAGAAACACAACACTTGTTCAACCAGGTAAATAACTGGTTTTAAATACCCTCTTGCAGCAGCTGACCCTACACATGTTTATCCAAGTGACTGGAGCAGTGCCAGTCTCTCTGGTAAGTGACCTTTCCCGAATTTTTCTTTTCAAGTTGACATTTAAGAAGGGGGGGAAAAGTCACAGCAACAAACTGTGTTTTAACAGTGATAAAGCTTTACCCGTCAACAAAGCCAGGAAAGCTGCTATGGAGCCTGTGCTGGTGGCTCTGCCATCCCGGCCAGAGTCCATATGGAGAGCACTGGCTCATGTTTCCTGACCTGCTTGGGTCTGCATGAACCAGCTTCTGCAGCATCTCTGGGCTCCTGCTGCCTGGGCTGGATAGTCCTGCAGCTCCTGGGAAAGGCTCCTGGGTGCAATTAAGTCTAAGGCAGCTGCTGGCAGCTGGAGGCACTCAAAGTATTAGTTCATTACTGCAATTCAAATAAGGAAGAGTCTTAAATCTCTGAGAAGAATCTGGGTTTGGCAAGCAGTGGAGTGCTCAGCTTATTGGGAAAATGCCTTGGACAATTTTGGTAAATGTTCTTCTGTGTGTTCAGAGAAGTAAAGTTTACCCCTAGTTTTCATGTTCCTTGGTTCTCAGCTTCAGCACTGCCATGACTCACCCCTTGCTCCTGACACAGAGGTATTTACCTCTGTGACCTCACACAGAGGTATTTAAGGTTTGGAGCTTTGGAGGAGATTTACCTCTTAGCCCAGATGCCCAGTACCTGAGCTCCTCTGCCAGGCTGGAAGTCCCAAGGGCTTCACAGAAGGCTGCTCAGCTCATTTGGGTTCCCCAAATCCTGCTCTCCCCACATCCTGGCGGATGCCATACCTCCAGCCACCTGTCAGCCACTCCTGTCTCCACTGGGCTCTGCAGGATCTCATGGGTGCTCCTGCCTTCTCCATCTGCTAAGCACCCACAGCCCTCCTGGCCTGCCCCTGCAGCCCCTCCCCAGGCTTTTGGCTTAGTTTCAGATGGTGAGCAGGACTGGGAGCAGCAACTGGTGTTGGCGTCTCCCTGCAATCCTCCCTTCCAGCTCACAGAGTGCTGGTAGAGATGGGCCAGCCTGGGGCCATGCCTGCACGGTCCTGCCTTGAGAAGAGAAATTGAAACAAGGACTCCTCAGTTGGTTGTGTTTCCTGTGGCATGAGGGACAGGAGATTCCTGGAAGCAGTGGCATCAGGGTTCCACCAGACCTGGGCGCTTTCCTGGCATTTCTTGCAGACGTCCTGATGGGAGTGGCTGCAAAAAGGCAGGAGGCAAGGAGGGGATGGGGCAGCCCTGCAGTCAGACAGGGACATGCTGCTGGCTCAGAGTGACCCTGGGCAGCCCCATGCCAGAGACCTGTGGGCTGACAGCAACCTCTGCTTTCAGAAACCACTGTTTTGTGACAAGTCTCAGTTGAGAAACACCTAAGTGCCTCTGTCGAAAGAGGCCTGATAAATACACTTGGCTTTGTGGCTATGCTGGTTCTTGGATTTAATCTATCTGTGCTAGAGGAAAAAACAATTAAAAACGCCCAGATAAGTGGAACAGTAAAGATGCTTTTAGTGAACTGGTAGCCAAGCCTTGCCTCTGCTGACCATGTCCCTGTGCAGACCTAGTTCTGCAGGCAGGGCACCACAGCCCCCAGGCTGCCAGCAGCTCACAGAGTCCCCTGTTAGGGGCGTCCATCTGCCACAGCTCTCCCCACTCCGTGCTGTCCCCAGGAGGGCTCTAGCCCTGAACATTAGTGTGAGGCAGATGAGCTCCTTTGCTGGGCTGTCACTGAGTGTTGCTCCTGTGAGGCTCTGTGGCTGCTTGGCAGTGATGGCAACTTTGGGACCTCACACGCTAAGTTATCTTTATTCTGCCGTGGCAAGAACGCCTCATTTTTCTTCTGCTCACAGCCAGCCCTGGCGTTGGCTCGCTGCAGGGTCAATACGTGAGCCCTGGAGCGGGACAGCCTGTATCCGGAGCCTTCCTTCCTCTGCGATAACGTCAGTGCTGGAAGCAGGCAGCTATTTTGGTCCCAGGAATGCCAGCGGATGATTTCACTTTTGTTTCGTACCCGATAACCTTTCCCATCACAATGAGAGACGACGTCCGTGCTCCCTGCGCTTCCGTGTGCGAGGGGAAAGCCATTGAAGCGCCTCTGCAGGGGAAAAGAAAGAGCCAGGTTAAAAATAACTTCTGATTGTCCATGGAGCCTGGGCAAAGGAAGGGCAAAAGCCTTCCCTTGTTCCACTGCCCGGTCCCATACACTGGGAGCAGCTTTTCTGGCCGAGCCAGGGCATGGGGACAGCGACCGTGGGAATATCTGGTGTGCTGGTTCTTTGCACCAGCCTCATGGGGATGGGAAGGTCTGTGGGAGACTTTCTGCTCCATGCAGAGTTGTCCCGATGTGGGGCTCCAGAAGTGCTACAGCCATCCCCTTTGCTTGTCACCTGCATGTCTCTACCCTTCCTGCCCTTCTCTTGCTCCTTTCCATGCTGGGTTTTGTGGCTGGATGCTTGGTCTGGAGCTCAGCAAGACAAACTCACCCCAAGCCCCAGGCGAGAAAAGTCTGGTGAAATCCAAATTGCTAAAGCTCGGCTCCAATTTTTATTTCCTGTGAGGAAGGACTTGGCAAAAGTAACTTGTTTTTTTAAAAAACTTTCAGCCTTTGACTTCCCACGAACTGCTGACCCATCATGTGATGGGGCCGTGGTGGGGCCGCTGCCGCGAGATGCGGTATCGACACTTATCACCCTGGTGCTGGTGTGGGGAAGGGCCCCCAGCTGCCCCCGGTCCCGTGTGTGCTGGGGCACCGGCAGCTCCAGCCCCTGGCAGTGGGCAAACCCCATGTGCTGGCAGGGAGGGCAGCGGGCTCATGTACCACCAGACCCCATCCCTGACGGAGAGATGCTCCTCTGCTCCCCCAGAGCAGCTGCTCCCTCATGCCCACCCCGGCTGCAGAGCACATCACAGGCCACTTTGCAGGCTGTCAGACCTGGGCTCCTGTTTGACCAGTCCCTTTGCTCAGTGGGAGGTTTTTGCTTAGTCCACCAGCACATGACTTACAGGGTGGCTCCAAACTGCTCTTGCTCTTCCTGGGCTGGAGCCTGTTTACAAAACAGGGGCTGAAAGCTGCTATTTATCCTTACCTACACATTACATTCAGAGTTGCTAAATAGGCAAGCCCAAAATGAAAGTCATCTGGGTTTTCTTTAATTAGAATAAAATCCTGATGAATCATGAGGTTCTGTACCTCAAGGATGCACCAGGAATTGACTTTGGCTGCAGACACCAAGGTACAGCAGTCAGCAGAGCCGGCTCGCTGGCTTGACATCTGCTGGAAAGACTTGTTTTTCCCTCCCGAGTCACATGCTAGCTTGTGATCTGATCATGAGATACAAAGGATAACCTTCCAATATTTACTCTTCTCATCTGCAATTTCAAAAGGCAGAGGAAAAGAGCAAAAAGCAGCATCAGTGAGGAAAACACAAGCCCCCTTTCCTCATTTGGTTAGTGTTGCTGGAGGTGCTGTGCTTGTTGCTGGGACAGGGCAGGAGTCTGGCTGCAGCACCACGGGCTGTGCTTGTGCCTGTTGTGGCCATAATGGAGCATGGCAGTGTGGGCAGAGCAATGGTGTGTTCAGCCACGTGTCCATCCTCCCCTCCAGTGCCACCTCACCTGTGTGCCAGCAGAGGTGGGCAGGGGCTGCCTGTCCCAGGGTGACCTGCACGGGCACAGGCAGGGGAAGCCTGTCCTCCCCCATGGCTGCCAAGCGCTGGCCCTGGGCCATCCTTCAGCATTCAACTTGCACGTTTTATTATAAATGTCAAAGTGACATTTTTTATAACAATATCCTAATGTAGGCAGCCAGGCAGGTGGACTTACTTGTACGTGCTCTAGTCCAAAGGTTTATAGCAAGCCCGGCTGCAAGATTAAACCAGAATCACCCTTGAATAAAATCCCCTATTTAATCTTTGGGGAATTTTTGCTAGTGCAGCTTGGGTATGTTTACTTCTGTGAGCTGATGCCTATCAAGGACCAAAAACCCCCAGAACCACATCATGGTGCCACAGGGGCTGTTCGGGCATTTGCTTTCAGGCTGCTGAAGGATTTGAGTTCCTGCTGCAGGGAGAGCAGGACAAAGCAGTGGGCAGGGTTGTTTGCTTGCTGAGCCAGAGAGATGTGTGCCTTTGAGTACCACACCTGCCACAGGCTGCATATGTGCAGCAAACCTGAATTGCGTGTAGAGTGAGATTGCTCTGGGAATGGCAGCAATCTGTGTCTGTCCTCCCCAAACTGTGGGAGATGCTCCAGGCAAAGCCAAAAGGGCTGTGCCTGTGTGTGACACATGATGTGTCAGCCTGACACAGAGTGAGGAACACCACCAGAGCTGCCCTGGGAGGCAGTAACTGCTTGGAGGAACCAGAAGGGGTGGATGTCACTGGGGAGAAGCAGCCAGTACAGACTGAGTGATGAGAGCAGCACCCAGCCACAACCTGGCCACAGCCTGGCCACAGCTATTCCCGTGTGACAGGGCCCAGGGCCGCGGTGTTTCCAGTAAAAACACCCGCTGGTGTCAGGTGGGGAGGGAGGGAGGAGGCGGAGGGGCACAGTGGGGAGATACCTCACCTAAGAGGGAGAGCACAAAGGGAGGGTGCCTGCTGGGTGCCTTTGACGTTGTGAAGGGTGATTTGTGTCAGGCAGGTGGATCCCAGTGTTGTAGGGAGCATGGTGGATGAAACCAGCCTGCAAGGCCCAGCTGGCCCCTGTGCCTTTTCCAGGACCACGGCATTCATGAGAGAGGCTTTGGATAGCTGGGACTTGATACAGGCCCTGCATGCAAAGCTGGGGAAATGTGTACAGGAGGTGATTTTAAATTAAGACCCAGACTATCCCTGATTAAGGGCTGTCTCCAGTAGGCGTGGTTATTTCTGATTTCAGGTTTGGGAAGTCTTGAAACTGTTTAAGTCCAAGTTGTGTTTCTTCTGCTATTGCAGGAGCTTCACATTGCAGCGTCCTAACCTACCCTCCCATGTCCGCATTTAGCTCAAAGATCCATTTTTTTTTCTGAAAAGTAAACCACTGTCTTTCTTTGGGCAAATATTTCTGTGGCCTCTGCTGCAGCATTAGCCAGAGATAATTAGGAGGGCTGTGATGGGCTGATGAGGGGTTTGGTGTGGACTCATCTGTGGGCCATGTGGGACAGCGGCGTATCTGCCTCTGGCACACGGCATTTGGAAGGCATTTGGATTTTGTGGACCTGGTTGACCTGTCACTGTGCCCCAGAGGCATTTCTGAGTGCTGTGGTTTCCTGGTTCACTGGCCTTTTGCCTGCCTCTATGAAAATTAGAGCAGGCCTGACCCGGAAAGCTGGATGCAGAAGTGATCAATAGTGATGGTAATTGGCCAGCAGCACTGCCTGGCTCTTGGTGTCTTAGTCCCAAAAGAAATCAATGCATTCAGAAAACAAGTAGATGTTCTGGCTCCTGTGGCTACCTTACCAGCTGGAGGAGGCTTCAGCCTGTGGTCCAAGGGTTGTGGAAGGCTGAGTTTACCATGCCCCATCCCTGATGAATGACTTTGGTCCTTCTGGTCCCCCTTCCCACTGGTAGTGATTCTCCAGCAAGTTTTGCTCTGTGAAGTGTTTGTTCTGAGCAGGAGAGTGCCGAAGGCTCAGGTGAAGGGTGGCAGCAGGGCAGGTGCCATGGGAGGGGGACACAGCAGCTCTGGCTGTGATCCCACCAGAGTGAGTGCCTGGGGAAGGAGATGCATCTGCTCATCCCTGAGGGTGTTGTTGACACTTGCTCCTGGACAAGAAAGTAGTCCCTGTCCTTAGGGAAATAAACAAATCCTAAAGAACATCTTTTCAGAGAAGTCCCCTCCTGCCTGCTGTGTCCCTAGAGGACAACGAGGGCTTTGTTGCTGCTCAGGGCTCTCGGGAACCAAAACAACCGCGGTATGAGCTCAGCGGCTGTAAATCAGCGGGCTCCACTGGCCCTAGTGCTGCGTAAATTCAGTGTCAATTGCTTTGATCTCAAATGCTTTTATTTCATACCCTCTGCAGAGGTAGACACAAGGTCACACTAATGGCTGATACATGAAAAACTTATGTGGCCTTTATTGATTTTGGAGTGATTAATGAGTCAAAGGGAAGGACAGAGATTCATGCATATGAAGGGTGCCTGGGATTGAGCAACGCTGACCAGGGTGGCCTTTTATTTCCATAATCGAGCCTGTGTCCAGCTGCTTAGGGGTAGCAGCATTAGGGGTGGCAGCCTTGCTCTCACAGAGGCTGTGCAGTGGGCAAACACCTGTGTGTACGCAGTGAGCTCTTGTGCCTGTGCCTCGGCTCTGCTTTTCCCTGTCCCTTTTGAAAGGGGATCGAAAACAGCCGGACCTAAACTCTCACTGTAGCTTTGTTGACAAAACCTCTTGAAGCTTTCCTGCTGCTATCCCAGGTGGCCCAAGAGGAGAGGCCTGCGAGAGGTAAAGCACAGTGCCTTGCCCAGCCTCATGTCAGACAGCAGAGCACCCACAGGAGGCATCCTCCAGCTTTGGCCCTCTGGTCACCAGCATGTGAGCTCAGTGAAGG
>VYZR01388293.1:0-10446 GCA_013400675.1 Oxylabes madagascariensis
TGGGTCTGCAGAGCTCTCCTGGCATGAGCAGCCTTGGTTGTGCTGTGCAAAATACCCTTTTACCACCTTGCATGTGTTCCATGCTCCACTGTTACATGAAAATTCCCCCCAAATCCTCATTCTGGCCTCACTGTATCACTAAAGGCCATGACTTATCGTTGCACTGAGGTAGCCCAGACTTCTATAGTCTTCTACTCAGTCTCTACCCTGAAAAATGACAGACATGAAAACAACCACAAGTCTCTGCCAAAAAATCTGTGCCCTCTATTTCAAAACCAAAAATCTGTGCCCACTATTTCAAAACCAATGCCTGCTTCCTTTAAACTTTCTTTTTCATTAACATCTTGGTATTTATAAAATACGACAACTATAATCTCAATTTCAGTGGTGCAAATTTTTTTATCTTGTAGATCTGCTTTTAAAGGCAAGGGAAAAAAATCAACTGCCTAGATTTGCGATGATGCCTTTCTGGGAATTGTCTCGCAGCCAGTCTGTCGCCCACAGCAAAGCACTGCTGGTCTCCCCACAGGAATATCCAGCCAGTGGTGCGGTGGCCAAGTGTGTTTTAAAAATAATGAGTTACCCCAAAGGAGATACCAAAATAAAAAGCACAAATACACACAGAATTGTAATTTTAGCACAAGCACACAGAGGCTGAGCCCAGAAGACATCACTCCCCCTGCTCAGGGCAGGTTCTCCAGCATTTCCCACTAAACTCAGCTGCAACACTGGGATTATGCTGCTCCTGGGCTGACCCTGTGCTCACTCTCAGGAGTCTGTCACACCAGAAAATAAAGAAATAAAGATCCCAGCTCTATTTATAATTTATACTGAAAAACTAATCTGCAATATGAAATTGTATGACTGGTTTGCAGTAAATATGATGCAGCAAGTTGCCTTCTAAATATAGACGGGTTTAAGTTTCATCTTATCATAATCAAAGAATATTAGAAACATTTATGTCAATGAAGATTTTATAACTAAAAGAATCAAATTCTCAAGAAACCTGGAAAGAAAATTGTGGGATTTATTCAAGTAACATAATAAAATCTAAAGTAACTGCTGTGCAAATCTATTTTGGACTTCTGCTGCCAGTCAAATCCCAAGAATTCCTACTCAAGGTGCTGCCCATCAGATTGGCCTGTGCTGTGCTAGGAGTCCTTAAGCAAGGTGTCCCAGCTCCCAGTGGAAAGGGACATGGGCAATCACTACACCAGCACATCCCAACTGTCCAGACCCGCACCAGGCAGGTGGAACGTGATGCAGCACAGCTCAGAAAGGCTTGCAGTGCTTTAGAAAGGCTGCACACACAGGGAACTGAGCAGTTCTAGGACACAACCAAAGGGAATTTGTTTAAGGTTTGCATATTGTGGGTCAGACCAGACCCCTGATGCTCCTCTGCCCCTCAGATGAGAGGTGCTCTACATTTGAAAAGCTGTAGACTCCATGTCTCTTCTTGGAAGCTTCGGTGGTGGAAGTTTGGATAAAACTTCTCTTGCATAAAGTGTTTTATGCAGTCCAGCTTCTCGGAGAGCGAGCTCAACACGGAGCCTGGGGTCAGAAATGACCTGTTAAAAAAACCACAGCAATGATCAATAGAAGCCAAAAGCTCCCTGAGGAGCTGCTGCCTTCCCTCATGTCCTCCATGCACACAGCCCAAGTGCAGCACAGACTCCAATCTCCTCCTGGTTGCTCCTATAGAATCCAAGTGCTTCAAAGGCCTTTATGATTTTTCTCAGTGTTGCCTTGTTCTTACATGGCAGTGCCACTTCCATTTGCCAGAGCGACAATTAATCCCAGGGAAATTACTTCTGAATTCTGTCAGAAGTTTATCTGACAAAATTTGTAAGCCTCTTTCCAATCCCTGTTCTACAGTCTGCAGTGGGACTAGAAGTACAAGGAAGAGTGACACGTTGCTTTCAGTTCCAGCATCACCTCCCCCGTGCCCAGAGCTGCTGGAGACCAGCACTGGGAGCATGATCCACAGCCCCTGCAGTACTGGGAAGGAGCACGGGGATGTGCTGGGCAGGGATCACACAGTCTGGGCAGCATCAAGCCTGTCTGGAGTTGAAACAGAAAGCGCATGCTCAGAATTAAGGCATAGGACCCAAATATTCATGTTCAGAGCATGTTTAAGTTAAGATTTTTCAGAACCTCATATATTGGTCAGATTTGGGGAATTTTAATAACCAAACAAAACCCACATCTTCCCATTACCAAACTGAGAAGCTTTAAAATGTCTTAAAATGGGAAGTGCTGGACAACTTTAGCTATAGATATTGTTAGATTTCATCCTATTCAGTGTCAAAAGAAAGCTTTTACATCACAGAATTGTACCATAGCTCTTCTCTTTTTGCAAATAATTTTCAAATTCCAAAGTGGGAATAGTTGCAAATGCATTGACTGAGCAGATAGGGAACAGTGAGGGAATCTAAAGATATCACGATGTTCCTTGAGTGCATTTGAAATTGAAGGAGCAGCCTCCTCGGCATTCTGAGTGCCCTGAAACACAAGTACAGTTAGTTTGAGTTCCTGCTTCATTGGCACAGCACGGCCACAGCCCATTACCTGCTCCTCACTGTAGGTGTGCAGCCTGAACAGGGGCTGCTGCAGCTCAAACTCCTCCTTGGTCCCAACGCCCATCCGAGCTTTCGACGCCACCGTGTCAGCCACTGCCCTGGCTGGGTCTAACTTTGCAACAATGGCAACCTAAAGAGGCAATATGAGAGCAGCAATTACTGAGTCTGTGCCGAGCTAAGGTGAGGGCAGGTCATCATCAGGAGCACACCCTTTGACATTTTTCACTGCCTGTGCAGTGTAACAGGCGCAGGCTCCCAGCTGCAGAGGTGGCCTGGGCACTGCAAGGATGTGCGAGAGAGAAGCAGCAGCACCCTGAGCTCCCCAACAGGGAGCTGCAGTGTGTCCCACCCAGTCTCTACAAGGACCCAGCAGCTCAAAATTCTGCAATACCCATCATTCCTGAAGTCCAGACTTTCTTCTTCTTCTTCCAATGGAAACAAAACTGTTCAGGGTGTTAGTTCACAATTTTTACAGAGTCATGGGCAACAACATTGAGTGATATGCCCCAAATAATGCAACTCTTATTTTTTTCTGAAGTGTGTCTGCTTTAACTGTGTAATTTCCTGTGGCTAGATCAATATCAAAGATTCCCAGACACTGTATTGTGCCAGAGTTAATCTTTTTTCATTGTTTACTTCCGTTGTGTTAAAATATTCAGATGCAGGGTAGTACTACTTTGGAAAAATACAGAAAGGTGCACAAGCAAAATAGCTAAAGTCCATATGAAGAATGGCTAAAACCAGAAAAAAACTATTTTAAATTGCATATGATAATTTTTTCACCCATCTCTTTAATAAAATGTCATCTTGGTATTTACAGGCTGCCCAAACCTGCAGGCCAAATGACTTTAGTAAAGATCTTTCCTCCCTCCCTATACAAACAATGTACATACTTTATGAAGCAGCATTTCATTAGTGTGAAACAGAGAGTAAATGTTGGTCAGAGAAGCATAATGAAGTGGGAGCATCACCATCCCAGGCAAAGGCCCTTCTAGAAGCATTTTCTACTCTGGCAAGAGAATTGAGTCAGTGGGAAGGGCTCAACAGATCATGACTACCAACTGGCCTCTTTGGAGGAAAAAACAAGGAGATTACATACATAAATGTAAATTAAGGCAAAATTACTCTTTCAAAAGTCAGCAGCAGAAAAAAATAACCCTAGCACTACTTTTACTATGACATTAGCAAGTACTAGTAAGCATTTTGTGGTTGTCCTTTTAAAAGTAATGTGCAAAAGTTTCAGAGACTCAAATATCTCTGAAGAAAAGTCATCCAAGGTGTGCAAGTTTTCATAATTTAAAAATAATATAAATCACTCATAACTCTTGCCTAAGACTCAAGGCAGACTTAAGGTTATTAAAACAAACAAAACCCAGAAAAAATCACAGAAGAAAAATCACATCCAACCTGGAAAAAAACTTCTCTATCTCCTCTGAGATATCAGCAGGTCCTACAGTCCAATTTAATGTCATAATGTTCCTGTTGTCAGAGCTACAAAGGACATAGGATTTATAATGGGGGAGAATTACGGTTAGTCAGACCTGAAGCGCCTTTTCCTGTGTTCATTTATTTACTTTGAGGGACGGTAGCCCTTCTCTTTGCCTGCCTGTGTAGGTAGCAGTGAAAGCCCTGCAGCAGGGCCAGCCCACCTGCTGCCGCAGCGCTTCCAGGCGCTTCTCCTTCTCCTGCTCTTGCCGCGCCTGCAGCAGCGCCAGCTCCTTCTTCTCCTGCAGCCGCTTCTCCAGCAGGGCCCGTCGGAACTGCACCCTGCCGAGCACAGGGAAATGCTGGCCAGTGCCACTGCCACATTCCCGTGCTACCATTCCAGCTCCCCAACCGCTCTGAGCTTCTCTGTACCCACCTCATGACGCCGTGGTGCTTCATCCAAACACCTCAGAGGGGCAAAGGTGCCTTCTCATTTCAGTGTGCTCTTCTTGTTGGAGCTTTTTGGGGAAGGGGAGTTTGGGGAGTTGGGCTTTTTGATTTGTTTCTCGGTGGGTTTTGGTTGGCCAGTTGTTCTTTTAAACAACTTGGCTAACCTTTCAGATTCCATGTCTAGACCACAGATTTTCTCTAGCATGCTTAATATAGCCCTGGTACTCTTTTTTCTCCCCCATTTTCTTTGCCAAGAAGAAATGTTCTCTCACATCTGTGTATGGTAGAAGAAATCTTTCCTATAAATCTTTCCATTAAAAGAAACACCTCACTCCCAGTCTTGTCACTGGAAAAAGTAAAAAAAACCTTGAGACTTACACCCTTCTTCCAAAGGAAAAAGCTTGAGGTTCACACCAGTAACTCCAGAACTTTATCCACAGCACTATTGTGCTGCTGCACCTTTCACTGCAGGCATTTTTAGACTATTGTGCAGAGTCTGTTCCTTATGGAGTTATAGATATTTGTTGGGATGTCACTTCTAGTTCTACAGGAGTTGCCAATGCCATGCTTTGAATTTGGAGAATTACTCTCCTTTTGCTCTTCAAATCTGAACTTGCCTTTAGAGAAATTGAGACGAGACAGCTGCTTCTACTACAATAAAACATGTATTGTTATTTTCTTACTCTCCAAATTTTAGTAAGCTCAAAGGAGTTTATAACTTGTGCTATAAACTGCAACAATCAGAACTAAACCTACAGTTCTGCTGGTGGCCAGCAAAGACTTCTGTGTCAATAACCCAATCACAATTAGCAGGACAAACAAATTTACCCCAAGATTGTACAAGGCTGCCTGAGGGTACCCCAGAGAGGCTTCCAGTTTCCCACAGTGTCCACTATAGTTTAGGCATAGAAATGCCACAGCAGTAGTGCTCGGGGGGTCAATTCTGTACCAGGGAAAAAGCCTCATCTGCTTTTTATATGGAGAATATTTAATAAAAAGCAAATCTTCATTTTTTAATGAAAAATGACAAAAATTATACTGAAACCATTTCACTCTGCTTGAGCTGACTATTGTGACACATGTTTTAAAATACTCCAGAGTTATCAAACATGGAATTCAGTACTCTGGAAGCTTCTGTGCAAAGCCAAGGAGGAAGACTGGGGGGCACTTGGCCAGGCCTACCTTCAAACACTTTGTCTTGTCCCCGGCAGGTTTCCTGTGCAGGGGAACACAAAGCAGTGCTAAACCAAAGCACTCTGCAGCCTTTCTGTGCCCAGTTTGAACCAGTCCAGGTGGTCCTGGCTGATTGCAGGCAGGGAGAGCAGGGACACCACCAGGGCCGTGCTGTCATCCTCAGGCTGCAGAGAGCACAGCCAGCAGTAACAGAGATGGAGTGTCACTGTCAGCAGGCCGTGGCACTGCTATGAAATCCACACCCAGACAGGGCAGACACCCTTGGAAATACATACTCAACTGCACATCATGTTCCTAAGCTGGAACGCCCTTCCAACACTTCTTAATTCTTGGCTTCCAATGTTTACTCAAGCTTTGATTTCACCCTGTCCACATCTAAATAAAGTTGTTCATTCTCTTTCGCTCTATTACACTTGGCAACATTTTAGCTGCTATTTCTTCTATGTAAAGGTAATTTTATAGAAAAGCTCAAAATCTAAGTATCTTAATACTCAATTTTGCTTTTAAGCACCACAGTAAGTAAAATTTTAATAAATCACTAGCTGATAAATGAGCACAACTGATTAGTTTCAGTAAAGGTACCTTTTGTAGCATTGCAGGTAGACATTTGTGTAATTTTTGATGAGCATATTTTCATTAAAACTCTGCTTTCAGACACTGTCTCATAAATATTCAATAGGAAATAATGAACTACTATGTCAGGAGAGCCCAGCAGAGTTTCAGGGGAGCGTGTGAGAGCTCTGAGGTGGGACAAGGGAGGTGAGCCCACACAGAGCTGCTCTGAGGGCATGGGGGAGATGCAGCACTCCAGCCCTGGAGAACAGAGCCCATGGCAAACAGTGGCCACCACTGTTCCTGTGGGTCAATCACACCAAATCCTGGCACAGAGCAGTCCCTGCCTTCCCTTGGAATCTGGGGCCAGGCTGGCAGCAGTTCAGGAGCTGGGGTAGAACACGGCAGGTGTTTCCCACTCACTGCCTCCCCGGAGAGCAGGACTGTGCCAACCTGTTTCCCACAGGTAGTCAGTGCAAATATTTGCACAATTCCATGCCAATTTTATTTTCACCTGCAAGAGCAATGCCAAATCTATTGCTTTTGGGGGGGAAACATTCTTTTAGAACATGATGTATTTTCAAACCATTTTCTACCTCAGGGACCTGAGGGAGAACCTGACTAAAATTCACTGCACAGATGAAAAAGGAGAAGTGGACTGGCAGCAACAAACACTTGCCTTTTTGGATCCTAATTGTTGAAGCACAGTAAGACTTAAATGCGGTTGGTAGTTGTTGATACCACATTAAAAGAGAGCTTATAATTTCGTGTTCTAAAGACACAGAGACGTGGAGTGAAGACTTTCAGCACAGCTGAGTGTGTGATCCTGCACGTACAAAGCAGGGGCTGCAGCAGAGGCACCTCCTGCCCCACACGGCACTCCCCATGGGGCACACCAACTCCTTACCCCTGCAGCCCCACAGCCATGCCAGGAGAGCAGGGCTGAGCTCCCCTGAATGCAGCCAGCAGAGCACACACCCTGTATCTCACACCTGCTGTTTCTGAGCACGTGTCTCTCTCAGGCTGTCAGCTACTAAACCTTCCATTTTTATCAGGACGAAAAAGAGAATCAGAACTCTCTGTTTCTGCTTTCCTTTTCAAATGTGGCCAGCCCAGACCTTTTATGACAACACATCAGTAATCAGAGCTCTTGTTCGGACAGTTCAGTCTCAGTTCTCAGCCTGAAGGAGTTTAAATCTGCAATTTCTTCATTATCAGCAAACACAACAACCAGCAAGAACATACAGCAGTCAGGTAAGGCACCTCCCACCCTGTTTTAAGAACTGGACCACGTATCAGCAGACAGCACCAAATGAACAGAAGAAAGCACAAAAGAAGTATGATTTTTGCCTACATCTAGGGGCATTTGACAGGACCAGGACAGGTCTTGCCCCAGTGATTCTTGTGAGCACCGATTTGCAAATTTTGTATTAAATGACTTGGATAAAAGAATTAATAGAGAATAGATACTGGGCTTGAAGCGGAAATCACAGCCCTTCCCTCCCTTTTCTGAATGCAGAGAACATCACTTAATACGACTTCTTGCTGATTTCATTATTCACACCATATTTCATTTGCTCAACCTCTATGGGATCTTACACAAAGTTTCACTCACTGGGCTGAGGCATGTGTGGGTTAGCAGTCTGGAGACAACAAAGAACTGCAGCTACCTAGGAACATTCACAGCCAAAAACTGAAATG
Source organism: Oxylabes madagascariensis (assembly GCA_013400675.1). Taxonomy (NCBI): domain Eukaryota; kingdom Metazoa; phylum Chordata; class Aves; order Passeriformes; family Timaliidae; genus Oxylabes; species Oxylabes madagascariensis. The sequence continues at coordinate 7,902 of VYZR01388293.1, forward strand.
CCCGATCAGTCAAATGTCTCCACTCTCAGACAGGAGTTGTAGAATGCAAAATTGTCTACAATTCAAAGTCTACATCCAGTTTCAGTGCCTTTAATCCCTTACTTTGATCTGGTCAGAGCTCTGGCTATTGCAATTACAAAGTAAGACCTGAGTAAACAGAACACCATAGTGACTCTGTGATAATGGGTTTCTTTTTCATAAACAAACCCAATTAGTTAATTTTAAATTAATTTAGTTTAATTAATTTAGTTTAATTAAAAGCAATTGAGGATAACAGCAGAGGTTTCTTTAACTATTTTATTATACCTACTAGAAACTCTATGCACTATTCAGGCCATCTCCTGTACTTTGAATAGTCAGTCAGCTCATTTTTTCCTTTTCCAAAGGGCCCTGAAAATGTGTTGGATCAGAAGCGTGGTACCAGCCTGTGCCACGTTCCATGAGTGCTCTGCAGAGACTCAATCCCAGTTTCTGTGCTCTGACAGGTGGGACACTGTCAGTTTTGCAGTGCTGCACTGGGACATGACAATGCCACCTGTGCACCTGAGCCTGGACAGTGGAATGGTTCATTTTGTACAGCAGGTCAGTTCTGAGTGGCAGGACGCCGAACATTTACCGACTTCTGATTCACAATAGCCTGAAGGGGTGTTTATTTCCTCCCAGTGATTCAAATATATGTGTTCCTTCTCCTATGAGCTAAAACCACTGCAGGCATGTCTAAGGAAAGGTAGAGATATATTTGTAGCATAAGGACATAGACAATTAAATTAAGTTGTCACCAAGGTGTCCTAACAAAGTATTACTCAAGTATTGTTTCCCACAGAATCCTTAAGTTTAATATTCTAATGCCAATGGCACTTTAAACCTATTTTATTACATTTCTGGTCCACACAACTTGCTGCTTCCTCTATGTAAAAAGAGTCAGCCTGTGCTTTGAGAGCAGTTATAACCAGACTACATGCAGGGGTTTTATGTTCCTCTGACAGAGGGATTCCTCTATGAAATCAGAATTTCTTCAACAGGCAAAGGTCATCTTGTGCAACAAAGACTTGGCAATTCAACCCTGAGCAGGCTCAGGTCCTAAATCCCATCAAACAGGTGAAGGGCATCTACAATTAGATGAGCAATTTAGGACTCTCTAAGATAACAATAAATACCTTTGAGTCTGTTAAGTGCTGAATGTGTTCCTTTCATTTGCCTCTCAAACTAACCAAACCTGATTATAAATCATTATGCAAAGTGAAATATAGAAGGTCTGATTACTCAGCTACATTTTATGACAGTTTGGTGCTTACAGTGGTCTTAAATTTTGATGGATGTGAATTAGTTCAAACTGAAATAAATTGCATCTAGGATACAATCACCTAGGATGCAACCTTACTATATAGTTTGAAAAATTTGCCAAACAGGAAGGGGAAAAAAATACACTTATCTTCAATTTATTCTAAAAACATAAGTCAGAAGATCAAAGCAAATTAGATTATAAAAAGATCCTACTGATACTATAGGTATTCACATTTAATTTCTTTTACCTTTCTCTGTCTTTGGCTGCTTGTTCAGCCATTAGTTTTCTCAATTCCTCCAGATGTTGTAGATCTCTCTCCTCCTGTTCTTGCCACTTGAGTTCTTTTTCAGCCCAGTATTTTTTCAGCTAGAGTTTGAACAAATACAGCAAACAAATTAACACTCATTCCAAAGCCCAGGCAGTGAGAACAAAGCAAGTAAGAAAAGCATTCAGTCAGAGATTCCAATTTTGATCCTTTTGGAATAAAATTTCTATTTTAGAGCACTACAGGCTAACAGAATAAATATTTACTAGGAGAGCAAGAGGGTGTGGAGCCCCCACAACAAAAGTAGGAAAATCAGACAGTGAGCACTAATTTGAATATATTTTTCCACCACAATCTGAAGACTACCACTTCCATTGTGCTTGCATTCCCCAGAAAAGCAGCTGCAGTATAAGGTTATCAGCCCTTGTAAGGATCTAGGATGTAAAATACTCCAATGAAGCATAGGACTGCTGACCCCAAACAGCTGCTATCCCATTGCACAGGCAGAGGGCTGCTGTATAAAGACATCACACACAGCAAGAGAAAGCTTTGCACAACCAGAATATTTACAGAAAACAATGAGTATTGGTGGTGTTGGGTCAGCACTGCCTGCCTAAGCCTCTTCCTTCCCTGTGCTTTCAGAGCCACCTGCCAGTACAAACACCTCTTGCACAAAGGCAAACACACACAACGAGCTGGAACAAAAAGAGAAGCAGCAGCAAAGCTACTTGTGACCCAGAAGCCACAAATGCTCACTAAGCGTCCCTCTCTGTGCCACTGGACTCAGAGGTAAAATCCCAGTGAAACAACCACACGGATTTTTGCCATGGCACTTGAATAAAAAGGCCAACACAAACACTTGTGACACAGCTTGATTTTCTAAAGCATGACATCCACTACAGTGCATTCCTGAGGTTCTGTTAAATTGCATCCAGGCTGTTTCCCAAGGAGTCAGCACACAAGCCCCGGGAGCTGTGTCCCCCAGGGGTGCCCCT
>VYZR01388294.1:0-10382 GCA_013400675.1 Oxylabes madagascariensis
AAAAAAAAAGAAAGAAAAAAATTCAGGAAAGAGACAAACCTTTGGGCCAGGGAGTCCAGGAAGCCCAGGGTCACCAGCTCGTCCCTTCTCACCCTGTTGGCAAAACAGACATGGTCAAGGCTGACTCTGGAGGCTCTCCATCCTGGAGGAGCAGCAAAAAGGGTGAGCTGCTCCTGGTTTCACACCCTCTTTCCCTTCCCTAGGGATTTTATTTTGCGCACAGACAAGGCATCCTCCTTAAGCAGTACCAGCTCAAGACATTACCCATCCTTTTGACTATCTCTGCACATCGCTGCCATTTCTCTCCAGAGGAAAGTGAGTGGGAAAGGGATGCAGGGTCCCTCCCATGTATCCTCCTTACCCCTCTGGTCTGCTAAACAACTTTTCCCGGTTACTTCTTCTGCACAGGCTTTCCCTGATCCATATGTCCACAGAAGCTGTTGCCCAGGGTGAATTTTAATTGGAGTGCAGGACTTTCTCCATGCCCTGCTCCTCTTCCCTAGCTCCAAATCCCAGATTCATCATGCTCTCAAAAAAACCCAAGCAGTGCAGCGTCTCAGCTGGCAGCCAAGCTCTGGGACACACACTGGTCATGGAAACAGGGAAGACAGGAGTGGCAAAAATGGCAAAGACAGCAGCTGATAGTGTAAGATGATGCCTGGAGAGCTGCAGGCTGAGCTGTGTGAGGTACCATGGAGCATGAAGGATGCCACAGGCAGTGAGCAATGGAGAGCATCCTGCATTCCCTTGGTGAAGTGGCTTTGCTCAGTTCACCATGACACCTGGGCCATATTTTGAATATTGGAGCTCAATTACTGGTCTTTATGTTGAAGTTAAGTTCTCTTCAGACCATTTCATCCAGCTGCTAAACCCATGGTTTCCAAGTACAGTGACAGTCCTGTTTGGGAGTCTGCATTTTGCCAGGACAGAGGGAGATATTGGAGGTTTCTGTTACCCTGAAGAAATGTTTCAAATGCATCACCAGGGAAAGGTGTGCTCTTAGACATCATCCCCACAGCTCCAAGACTCAACAACTTGTACGGATTATACAGAACAATTCAAACCCTCTTTCCCCCAACAGGTGCTCAGCTCTCTCCTGGAGCCATGCTGCTGGCCTGCAGAGGCTGGTGCTGCTCATCAGAGCTCAAGGGCACGCATCCGACATGCAGAGGACTTGCATCAATGCTCCAGGAACAGACATGCACTGGTGGCTCCCTGGAAAATAATCTACTAGGAGCAATCTTTTTGTCAGGCAATTCTAGAGTGCAGTGACCCCTTTCTCCAAAGTAATTTGGCTTCCAGCCACCTGTAAGCACCCCTCCCAACTTTCTTTCCCTGCCAGAGCATACACATTGTTAAATTAATGCTTCTCTCCCTCGAAACAGGGAAAACATCTTCAGGACCTCATACCCAAGAAAAAGGTTTGGCATTGGAGGTTTTTTTAAAAATATAATTCCTAATCCTGTCCCAGGGCTTTGTGAATCCCTGATTCCACCTTGGTATCCCACTTTTCCTTCAAGGACTGTTTTGAATACACTTGTCCATAAGGACAACTGAAAACATCCTGTGCTGCCAGAACTAGGGTGCAAAGCAGTGGATTTCTTGAGGAAGGAGGTCAGATTACTGAATCCTTGTTCAGGGTGTTATTTCTGGAGTCAAGAGATGCGGCACTGTCCTTAATCGTTCCCGGGACAAGACTACATCCCAGGCATCTCATGCTGCCCTGCCTGCCACCAGCCCCCACCTCCTACAAGCGGGAACACGCAAACACACTTCACCAAGGGGGCAAGAGCCAGCAAAGGACACATAATCCCCCACAAGCACGGCAGTGCAGCACACGGCAGGCTCTCGGCAGCCCCGCTCACAGGAACACAGCACAGCGCTGCCAGGACACCCCGCCCAAACACACAATGTCCTACCCGCTGCCCCCTCTTCCCTGGCAAACCTGGGGGGCCCATCCTCCCTGGGACTCCAGAATCTCCCTTCGTGGGGAAGAAAAGAGACAGAGAACGTGTCTGTTACACGGCTGTCACATGCTGTAACATAACCCAGCGAGCCTCAAACAACAGGAGCCAGCTGCTCCAAAACCAAGCCGGCTGCTCCGAGATGGGGAGGATGGGGCACTAGTGCACCGTGCCCGTCTTGGGAACTCACACCAGGTCACACTACACAAGACGGCCCTCTGCAGGGACATGGGAAGGCTTCCAGGGGCACAGAGGTACTGAGAGGCAGAACGGGGACAAGGAAAGGAAGGGGCAGAGGGAACCTACTTCCTAAGCAAAGTGTGCCCCGTGTCTCTTGTGGAACAGGGAGGAAAGGAGGAAGGTGGCTGGAAGGTATTCCCATTGACACAGACATGAGCAAGAGGATGGAAATATTTGCAGTATGGTCCCTTTCTCACTTGGTATCACTGTATCCTACTACCATTTTGCTTAGAGTGGCAGTTGCCACTAAGGGCCTGGATTTGGGCACTGGGAAATACACACACATTTCCTCAGCTCCCGCAGCTGCTCAGGGAGGGGAAAAATACACAAACCAACCAGATGTGCAGGCTCAGAGCAAAACCTTCTGAGAGTACCTTTTCTCCTGGAGTCCCAGGCTCGCCCTGGTGAGAAACAGACAGGAAAACAGTGACAAACCAGGAGGAGAGAGTACAAATCCTCCTAGAGCTAGCAGAGTGGGGAAAAGAACATTCATCTATGGGGGCCTTGAGCACAGGCACAGGAATGCTTCAGTTGTGTATTTTCGTGCCTGGAACTTCTTTTATCTTCATTAGCCAGCTCCCAGGCTGCTGTAAGAAACCACCAAACCTCAGACTCATGGCTTCCACAGAATGGAGTAGCCTTGCAGATGTTCAGCAGACACTAAAGAGCAGAGCAAGACAAGACTCATGCGCTGGCGCAAAGGAATTTGCCGCTCCTTGCTCTCTTTTCACAGGAGAAGAGCAAGGCTGCGGGTGTAGCTGGGGGAGGCTGTGCTGATACGAGTTCACCAGACTCGCTGCCGGGTAGCAGGGGTGAGGTTGGAGACAGGTCTGGCACCTCTGCCAAAGGCACTGCAGTTCTGATATTCCCCATCAGTGGGAGCTGTCCGACCATTTTGTAGCGCCTTGCGCTCTCCCAGCTCCAGCCCCTGCCCAACTCAAGGCATTGCAGTGCAAAACTGACCTTCATCCCTGCGGCGGCCATCCCAGGAGCGCCCTGGCAGAGAGAGGAAAGACAGCAACACCTTGTTTGAAATGAATCGGACATGCAGCTTTAAAACGAAGCAGTATCAGTCAGGTGAAACTAAAAACGCAAAAATCCACATCTTTTCCTTTCCACAACTCAGAAGTAGAGCTGGAACACCACACAGCACACGTCCTCATTCCCTGAGTAGCCGTTCACCTACGGCAGTGGCTCTGGGCTCTGGAAAGCTCTTCCAAAGGCAGGCACCATGAGCACAACCCAATCAAGACAAACGGATTTCCACTCCCACCCCCCCCGATTTTAGTCCTGCAAGTGAAGCAAAGGCCAACAAGCGGAACAGTGTCAAATAACTGAGGAATGCAAAGACAGACCAAGGACCAAACCCCCACTTCAAGGCTTGAGCCCAGATACCTCTGCTCAAGCATCCTGAGAAAGGCTGGCTCATACCCCAGAGCCTTGGCCTTGCTATTCCCCCTCAGTCTGTTTTCATCACAGAAGATGCACTCTTCTGTAAAATGTTTCCAGGAGAGCTGTGAAGCCAGACACCTTAGGGGAAAACCAGACCTCCAAGCACTGCAATTCAGGTGTCATTCTGCAGTGCAGGGCAAGCCATCACCACGGGACTGTAGAGTGCAGGCTGCCCTGCCATCTGAGACAGGTGACTCGGAGCCTCAGGAGACAGCTGCTCCCACATTTCCCTCCACAGTGCTGATGCAAAAAACAGGTTGTCCCTGGCAACCGACCACTCTGAAATCTCTGTATCCCCTGTGTTAGCATTAGTTAGGTCCTGGTTAGAAAAGGTCCAGTTAAAAGAGCAAATATGAGGGGTAACTAAGGAGAGAGGAGGGAGTGAAGTGGTGTTAGAAGCTGGGAAATATGAGGGGTTGGGATGTAGCACATGAGGCAGTGAGGAGGACTGGGAGTCAAGTTCAAAGTGAAAAAAGCTTGGAAAAGTTCAAACAAGGAAGAGTGGGGAGCCAGAGAGCAGCAGGATCATACCTCTCAGCTTTCTGAAACAGAAATCAGGGACAAAAGCTAAAAAACACAAGGACAGAAGATGGACATCAGGGATTCTATGCAATAAATGGGGGAAAAAAGCATTCCAGATTGTCTCAGGGTCAGTAGTTTTAGCAAATACAGGCTAGAGTCATGAAAGGGATAACGTGCAGTAAGTGGCTTTGGTTAGGCCTTCACAGAGCCTTGGGATGCCTGTTCCTCATTTTTCAGCCTTTGAACAGCAGTGAACACAGATCATGTTAATTTCTAGTATTTACCCTTAAATTGCAATCCACAGACATGCAGGGCTGCTCACACACCGACCCTGATTCATCGCTGCATTAGTGCAGGTTCCCACTTGGGCAGCCCTGCTTATCCCAGCTGGGCTAACACACATCTGCAGCAGTCACCTGGGAACCCAATGTACAAAATGCCAATTCCCTACAAACATCAGCAACTGGCTGCTCTCACTGGCGTAAAGCATTAAGATACTGATGTTGCAAGTCAGCATCGGACTGGGCATGCCATTTGCTCCGTAGAACACTTCTTCCCTCACCATTGCCTTCATAAATTAGGCCCTGTATTTTGCAATTTAGAAGCATAAATAATTCAGCTGAGGACAGTCACTGACTCACAGACACACACACAAATGCCTGTGCATCAGGGGCAGTCGAGGGCTATGGGTGAGATCAGGCAGATAAGCGTCACTCCTCTGGTTACAAGGTACCTTAGAGCCATGTCTTCCTGGCAGCCCTGGCATGCCTCTCTCCCCCTGGAAGCAGAGCAAGACACACAGAGAAAAACAGCAAGAGACAGGAGATGAGTCCGCCCAGGGCTCCATGAGGAGAGTCCAGGGCACAGGTGATGAAAAACTCTCCCGAGCGAGGTGAGGCACCTTTTTCCCCACGCGACTGTCAAAAAGCTGACTACCTTAGCGGGGGCCATTTCCCATCAGTGGCACCTCTCAAGCCTTACAGCAGGACTGACCCCACTGGAGTGCCACAGCCTCTGTACCCTGCTACCACATCCCATGTCACAGCATGCTGTAGGGCACAGGAGGCACTCAGCCTGCAGTTACTCTGGGATGAACAAACTTATTTGGTGAGACAGACAATCCAAGGGTTGCCTTGTGCTGTTAGCCTGAATTGTGTCTGCTGATAACTGGAAAATAAAACATCTTCAGGCAATCTGCATACTGCTGCTGTCATTTTGTTCTGGGTGTTCAGTCCTTGCTAACAGAAGGGCTATTTGGCAGGATATATGTATGTGCTTTTCAAAAAAGAACTTTTTGTAATTACAGCATCCTGTGAACTGTATTTTGTAAAACACCTTCTAATATCATAATACATGTGACCTAGTGCGGGCACCTCCTACACAGCCTGTTTAACTACCCTATTTTCCAGCAGCAAGAAAAGTAAAGCAATAAATACTTTGTACCGGAGAACATGGATCGGTCTCTCTCTCCTTCCTAACTATGCTCCCTGTCCTTTTAAGTGAGACCCAGCAGGGAAAACCGATGCTTTCTGCTGGGAGACACCCACCCTGCTTGCAGAGACCATCCCCATAGGGCAGCCCAGCCTGTGACAGTAATTCCCCTTCCCAGAGACTTTCCTGGAAGAACTGCCCGCCTGAAGAGGCCTGAAGAGCTGTTTAATTATTTCGCCCTGCAAAAGCAAAGCCCCCTCGGTGAGAGGGAGCACAGGGGCAACTCAGAGCAAGCACCCTACGCTGCGATTCCTGATGACGCCGGCACAGCCCCCGGCACCGGCGGGATCACACAGGCACTAGGGCTAATTACAGGGGGCAGCAAAAAACGTGACACTGCGCCACTGGAGAAGAGAAAGAAACCCAGCGCCGGAGAAAAAGCAGGAAAAACAACTCTCCAGAACATCTTTAAACCCTTAAACGTTTGAAAGCCATTGTGGCACGGCCGAGTACCCGCTGGGCTGCTCCCTTTGTGCCCTCGGAGCTGCATACGGTGCCGTAGCCAGGCAGCAGCAGCCGCCCACCAAAAGCAGCACTGGAACGGCATAGTCAAAATGGGTGCAAAAGGCAAAACATCCAGCACAGCTGCCCAGAGGGCTTCAGGAAGGCAACCGGTAGTATCTGCCAGCTCGTCTGAGCTTCATGCCGGTTTAGGAAGCACCTCCCCCGTGTCTCTGGATGAGTTAGAGTACACCTCTCCACCCAGAAACCTCACACTCTCCTCCTCAGCTTTATCCCCACGGGTTGCCAATGATGCCTCACGCTGATCAGCTCATCAGCTGCCAATTAAAGCAGACACCCTTCCTTTTTGCTCTTTTCTGTGAGAGGCAAATTATCAGGGGTTTATTGAGAAAGGCTGCGGGCACTTTATGGCTCCGTCCTCAGAGCATGAGAAAAAGCCTTATCCTATGGATCTTTCCGGAAAAAAGTAAGAAAACATCAGTGGAGCTGAATGTGAGGCTAGGGGCACTGAGTCAAATGCTCATTCAAGTGGCCCAGGTGATCACACTCACTGCCTAATGACCTTCATGAGACACAGATTTAGGTCCTTACATGATCAAAGTACAAATGGTGGCCACAGGAAAAAAACAGCTGAGAGACAATCTAGGTGCTGCACCTGCCACTGGGTGGGGAGAGGTGATTAAATGAACAAGAGGTCTGTGTGATACTAGGAAACCTCTCCAGGCCAGAGATATTCTTCACTACCAGCCAAAGAAAGCAGTGATATTTATGCAAAATTGGCCACTACAACTAACCTATGAATCATAGTGTTTGTCCAGGGCTTCTCAAGGCAAAGAGAAGGTAAAATCTAGTCTAGGTAATTGGATCCAAAGCTGGAAGATTTGAAAGTCTTCCAGAGTCCCAATCAATCCTCCTAGGTGGGAGGACAACAGAAAGAAGCAATTTCCAAAGACAACAAATGTACATGGATGCTCAGGAGCTGCTACTGAGTGAGGTCTGGCTGCTGATTAAAGAATGTGTCTGCACTTCCTTTTTAACTCCTCTGAGCAAAAAGAAAGGAAGTCAAGAGAAAAGTGACCTTGACAGTAACAAATGATCGTCTGTGCGTGAAAGAAGCGGCTGCTTTGGGGCTGCAGAGGTGCCCCTTTGGATCTGCAATTTAGTATCATAAAAAGTGTGGTAGGCTTCATCTCTGCTCTTCCTGAAGTGGTGTGAATTAGGGATAAATGAAGAGCCAAGTAGCAAGACCATGTCTCCAGGGTAGCCCCGAGTCAGGGAAGGCTCTCACCCTCTAGATGACCCTGAGACTTGACTGCAATACCTGGAGACTTCCCCTTTGCCAGAACCCACATGAAGAGCTAGCTAGTCCTTGTACATGGCACGAGCAAAGCAGGTGTTCCAATGCTAGCAGTGAAACAGGGAAGCTTAAGCAAGGGTGAAACACAGCTTCTCCTTTCAGGTTTTCCCCCTCCCAGGCCACACTCTGCCTTCAGTCCTTCAGTTCATCTTAATGGGAGACCTGCTGCCAAGAGAGCAGCAAACTCCAAGCCCTCAAAACACATCAGTTCTGGGTGCAATTCCACCTTCATTCACACTGGGACAAACCTTTGCGCTTGACAGAATTACACTGATGTGGAGATGGACACAGGGAACCTTTGCACTCCACATGCACTGTAGTATTTCTGAGGAGGTGTTGTTTTCTCATAGGAATACAATAACTGCTGCTCTATTCAACTATATACCCAGAGCCTGCATTCCCAAAGAACATTTCTTTAAACTGCAAGTAAAGCATCCTTGGTAAGCTCTGAAGGGGCCTTTTCTCTCTTCAAACAGTAATCCATCCAGATGGAAAAGATATAGAAAGTGTATGTGCTGCACGATAAATGAGCTGCATGCCACACACTAAATACTTGAAATGTACGTGTCACAGTTAATGCCTTTCCAAATATTACAGGACCAGTCTTTCCTCACGATGTCTAAGATGTATGGCATGACACAGTGTGCTCTGATTGCCATGAACACTTGCCAATGTTGTAATGTTTTAAGCACAGTCGGCATTGAGTAATATACTTTAAATATATGGGTACAGTAAATTTCAGTCAAATAGATAACATCTGGGCAGAGACCATATGAGCCTGTAAAAATTGTCCAGAAACAGACAGAAAAGCTGGTGCCAAACCTCAGCCTGAATCGTGGAGTTTGAGTGGATTTGATGCGTCAGCTAACCAGATTTTATGAGGAAACCCCAACCTAGCCCATCAAATAGAGAGATGTAACAAATCACCAGCAAGCTTCATAGTCAGAGAAATGTCTTTGGTAAGAATCAAATTCCACCGAACGGATAAAGGCTGCGTTTACTGCCTGAGCTCAGAGTGCCTGTCTGTGGTTAATCAGAGCACAGATGTGTACTCCATCAAATACCCCACAGAGCTGCCTTGGACCCAGCTTCCCCTTACAATCCATCAGCCCAAGGAGCAGTATCTCCCAGGTTATCTACCGTGTGTTAGAAAAACATATTTGTCATGCCTACCTTCATGCCAGCATCCCCTTTTTCACCCTGCCCAGCAAAGGAGAGAGAGAGGGGGGAAATAGAGAGGCACAGTGAACTTAAAAGGAAACCAAGAAATTGTAGCAGCAAGAGACAGAGAAAGTAGCCAAAAGAGAGATGTGATAAATGCAGCCCCAGCACTCCAGTTCTCCTCACAGCAATATGGTACCAGTCAAGCACTGGCTGCAGCCCTTCCCTCCCAGGGAGTGCAAAGGCAGTTCAGGTCCTTGGAGTGGATGCTGGAGGTTGTTCATACAAACACTTTTCTACATGATAAGGGTGCAGAAACCATGAAAACATTTCATGGTCCAGAGCACCCTCATTTTCACAGCCCTGGTGCAAAAGCCTCTGAAGGCTGGATCGATTGTATTCTTTAATGGGGTACTGCGTAGGTCCTGGTTCAGGACACCATGGAATCATCTTGGCCGACAACTGCCCAGATTCTTCACACAGGAGCAACTGTACCTGGCTCATTCCAGGCTCTAGGCAAGTGTCTCCCGTCCCTGGCCTTTGACATCCCTTTAGGACAGGCTTGTGCCACTTATCTGTCCCTGAGAGGTGCCCCCACTGACTCAAAGTTTAAGGGTTACCTTGGGGCCAGAGGCTCCAGGGAGGCCATGGGCACCGGGCAGGCCTGACTCGCCCACCTCACCCTGAGGAAAAGAAGAAAGAAAACAGCAGAAGCAAACACAGCAGCAAGAAAAGAAGCTGTGAGTTGCCAGAAAGATCAGCGGAGGTGTGAGAGGGATGTCCCACACCGAGGTGCCCCACACACACCAGCCTACCCTTGGGTCTCTGGGAGAGGAGCACCACTCTGCCTCAAGAAAGACATTCAGTGTATAAAATGTGTGGAGTGAAGGGAGCGGTCCCAGATCTTACATCATATCTGAGTTAACAACTTTCCTCAACATTTAGCCTTCTTTTCTCTTCCCATTAGGATTTGGTTCCCTACATTCATTCATTCATTCCTTCCAGCTTTCCCAGAGAAAGGTCACAGCCTTGGGCTCCTCCTTCCAAGATCAGTGCGGGCTCTTTGCTCGGAAGTGAATTAGCCAGACAAGTTGTTTCATATAAGAGGAGCTGGTAGGAGAGGCCCTCGCTGTGAGGTCGCTGCCGAGAGCCGCCCACCCTGCACACACAGAACAGGATGGGCTCCTAATGGAAAATCCGACGGTTCACTGGGAGAAGGGGCAATAAATTGTGTCTGTCTGCAGGAGTGGGCTGTGGTCTGCAGGGGCTATAATTTCCACTTCCTGACATAACAAAAACTTCTCAGTTTATACAGAGCTAATTAAAAAGCTCTCAGGTCTTGCCATTTTGGTTGCAGAGCACCCATAAAAAAACATGGAGATAACAGGGGACACAGGATTCCTTCCTACTGGGAACATTCACCTTCCCCTTCTCCAGCTGACATCTCTTTAGCAGTATCTCTTCATTCCCTCTCTCCCGTTTGATCCTCCTTTGTGTTCTTCCCCTGTCTCTCCAATACTCCCTCTGAGCTTGACAACCCTGCTGTTAATCAGCTGCTGCTGAAGGGATTTGGGCATTCCCAGTTTCTGCCTTTTAACCCAGAGCAGGTTTGACTCTTTCCTGTATCCCAGCGAGCAATAGCCCTTTCCAGCCTCCCATATGGGTCTGGATGCACAAGAAATGCATTTCAGCCTGGAAGTGGGTGTAGAGAGGCACACACACACACACAGAGG
>VYZR01388295.1:0-10469 GCA_013400675.1 Oxylabes madagascariensis
GGGGGGGGGCACTGACATCCGGGGGTGCCCAGGGCTGAGAGCATGCCCCTCTCTCTATCTTTTATCATCACTTGCCTGAATGAGTCAACACCACATGCTTAATGATTGATAGGGCTCAGATCTGTGAGCTTCTAAAAAAGCAGAAAACATTCCCCACTCATGCCCAAGATGTGGCTAACTGGGGACAAGGGGCAGGAGAGGAGCCTGAGGCTCTGTGGTTTCTCACTCTTCCAGGATGGGAAAGAAACTTTGAGACTGGCAGGAAAGGGATGGATTGGAGTTGACAGCATCCCATCCAACAGCAAACACTCATGGGAAAAATAAAAGTGCTGAAACATCCCCATGGAACCTGGGTCAGCAATAACAGGTGGGGCTGGACGCCAAGCAAGAGGAGACCCTGGCAAGAGCCATGAGCTGTGGAGAAATAGCACCCAGGTGACAGTGCCCCCAAGCTCTGGTGCTGAGGTTAATTACTACCTATGCCTTGCTGCTCAAAGAATGGAAATTTTGCTCCAGCACTGCAAACAGGGCACCATATCCAGCAACTGGCAGGTTTGCTTGCAGACACCTACTCACAGTAGCCCCGGCAGAGAAATGCCTTGGCCATGGTTACAGTCCCAGGAGACCTGGCTCACCGCCCCTCCATGGTCTCTTGGACTTGCCCCATACAGAGGGATGTGGGGCATCTCTTGTTCCCAGCCCCATGGAGGCAGCTGCCTGCTGCCACATCTGGACTCCTCTGCACTAGGGCAGGTCAATGCTCCAGGGGAGGTACTTCTCATAGGCCCTACTTGAACCAGCTGGGATTTACCCCTGCAACCACCCCCTCCAGTGAAAGCACAAAGGCAGTTGTACAGAGATACAGCCATAGGCTGTATCCCAGGGGGCACCTGCTGCACCCCAGGGATAGTGCAAGAACAGGCTAAGATGGTCTTTAGCAAAATCAATCAATTTATTTATTCACAGTCAAGTAATAAATAGAGGAAAGTCAGGCAGCAGGGGTGCTGAGAGTAGGACTGACCCTTCTGGAAACAGGGAGATGCCAGGAGCCCAGCAGAGCCCAAGGCCTGTGTGACAGCAAGAGTGCAAGAAGGTAGAGAGACATCTGCAACGGGAGTCTGACCTCTGGGGTAGAATGAGACCTGAGCCCTGCTAGAGGGCAAGCCAAGGAGCGGAAGAACAAGTGTGTCAGAGGAAACAGCAGGCAGAGCCCAGCACTGGCAGCTGCCTTGGCCTCTAGCACTGGAAGCGGAGATGGCAGCTCAGGTTCCTCCAGTTTTTCATAGCCCTTCCAGAGCAGAGCTGCAGGGGAGGAGAGAGGCTTCCTCCCTCCAGCCAAAATCCTCAGCCTGGTGAGATGCCTCTGCAACTGAGACTAAATAGGGATGGGGAGCATGCGAGTTGGGAAGGAATGCCACAGGCAGGGTCACATCAGATCCTGACACCACCAATGTGTCAAATGCAAAGTACAGAGACACCTGGACTTATCCTCCCTGCCCTGGTTCCCCCATGAGATTCCCAGACACCTCCTAAGAGCTTCATACTCCAGTTTAGGGACACAGCTCATCTTTGAGAACATCAGGCCAAGCCCCCCTGCCCACCAAAACCAGGCAGCAGCCATAGGGGCTGCAGGAAGGACAGATGCCATGGGGCAACCACCCCAGCACAGGTTCCTGCCTTTAAAAAGCCACAATTTACATAAAATTGTCATTGTAAAACCTCCCCAATGAGCAACACTGCATGTGGAGGGGAGATGAGCCGAGTGAGCCCCAGGCAGAGCAAGATAAACCCTAAAGTCCAGATCTGCAGGAAGAGGCAGAGCCGAGAGGTGATGTGCTGGTGCAGTGGAAATTACCGGCAAGTGCAGGACTCTGCAATCATATTCTCGTACTCCTTGTACAGTATGCCTCCATTGCGCTCAATCATGAGGACACTGATGGGGCTGTAGCGGTAGGGTACACAGGAGGGCCGGGGTACATTGCCATCCACAAGCTGATGAACAAAGCTCTGCACCACAGCATGGTTGGGTGCGTGGTAGTCATAGCGGAGTAGGTGGGGACAGGTGCCCTTGCAATAGCGTGGGTTGTAGCGGTGGGGAGCGATGATCCAGTGGTCCCAGCCCAGCTGTGCAAAACTGACAGGAAAGGGGCGGAGGGAACAGTCACTCTTCTCCCCTCCCTGCTCCCGCAGGTAGTTGGGCAGGTCATGAGCCAATGTCCCTGTATCACGTCGGTATCGGTGGGGCTCTGCTGCTGGAGGTGCCAACCCTGCTTGGGTATCATTAAGGTAAAGAAGGAGGAAAGGGTGGCCAGGAGCCACCAGGGCATCGTGGCCTCCTGCTCGGCCAGCACGCACACAGACATGCTGCAATGCCAGGCTCCCCATGCTGCTGTTCCCCAGAACCAGGTAAGGGGTGACATCAACTTCAGCCCAGCCGTGGCGGGGATGGGCAGTAGGGCTGAGCAGCACCCTGGGTACCTTGCCGGCCACGACCAGCTCCAAAGCACAGAGGAGGCGACTGTGGGCCAGTGATAGACTGGGCAGGTAGACCACAGTGGCTCTGAGGAGGTGCTCGGCCTCTGGCTGGCCCTCCAGGTGGTAGGTGAGGGCCTGCAAGTACCAGCGACCTGCAGGGAAACAGTGATCCCCTCAGCATAGTGCAGAAGGCACTGTGCAGCAGCTCGTTCTCTCATGGTGCTGCCACAGCCCCACACAGCACAGTGGAGCCTGTGACAACCATCCGCCCCGGCACAAGGCAGAAGCTGCCGCAAACAGATGCCATGAGCCAAGGCTTGCTGTTGGCATGAAGGGCAAATAGTCTGTAATATTTCCCATCTTCTGCACCAACACCACTGGCCTGGCACAGCATCAGGCAGGGTGGGAAGGAGAGAAGAGCACACAAGGGACAGCCCCTCTCACCCTGGGGCAGAGCCTTGGACTCCTGCCAAATGGAACCCCATGGCCAAAGCAACTCTAGCCAGGACACTGTGGAGAGGGGGAAGGAAGCAGGCAAGAGACCTTACCTTCAGAGTTCAAGCCCATCCTGCTAGCTCTGCTAAGCCCCCATACCATCCTTAGTGCCCACCAGTTCCTTACCTGCCCAGGGCTGACCCCCATGGGAACTGGCCTGGACCAGACGGATAGTGTTGGTGCCCAGGCTGCGGCTGCGGCGGGGTCGGCCTTCGCGGTCAGCAGCACGCCGGTACAGATTCAGCATGTAGCGCAGGGGCTGGCCACTGGCTGGCCCCACTTGCCAGCCTGGGCTGCCTGGAGCCCGCATTTGCAGAGCCTGCAGGAGGGGGAGGGTGGGGACAGCAGGCAGGGAGCCAAGGGGCAGTGGGGCCTGGTTTGCAGCCTGGCAAAGGGGCACAACAAGGAGGAGGAGGAGGCTGGTGAAAGGGTAGGGCATAGCCATGATAGGTGAATGTGTGTTTGGGGAGGGAGCAGGTAAGTGAGACAAGGTGGGGATGGCCAGCAGAAGAATTAGGGAGAACCTGCAGTCATGCTTCTCCCCACTTGAGAGGCAGAGCTGACTGTGGGCACCAGCAAAAGGATCCCAGGGTGCTTCCAGCTCCTATCAAAACAGGACAACCACACTAGCTGCTTCAGCTTGGCACAGGAGCAGAAAGGTGGAGGGATTCTGTATGCAAAAAGGGGTACAAATTCCAGACTAAAACCCAGACCAGGAGCAAAGCTAGCCCAACAGAACCTGGCTATGGGGGCTGTAAAGGTGCTGGGGTAGGGGAGTGGGGTGGAAGAACCAGCTCACTCAGCCCACCTGCTCCTGGCTCAGCCTCCTCCTACAGGGTAGGAGGTCCCTGCCCAGGCCCATTTTAAAGGCGTGGACTCAATCAGGTTTTAAAGAGGCAGGAGCTCCCTGGGTCCCAGGGGAATGGGGCCAGACAGAGCCTGAGAGGGTGCTTTCATGTGGTGAAAGCCCCTCCACTCTGTGCTGACTCTCCAGCAGTGGCTCAGCACCTTCATGCCCATTGCTGCAAGCTGGTCTGCACTGCCCAAGCAGGCACAGAGCCTGGCGTTCTGCTCCCCAACAGCCCTGCAGCACAGCCAGGCTGCCCAGTGCCTCACTCTATCCAGCTGGCACTAAGCACGTGGGTGAGCAGAGTGACCCTGATCCCAGCAGTGCTAAGTATGTCTGGGTAAGGCAGCAGTACCCCACCGGAGGCATCATCCTGCCATCACCATCAGTGTGCCCACAACTTAGCCTACCTTGACCAGTTTCCAGGTCTTTTTGCCAGCACCTGCTCAAAGCCGAGAGCTTGTGAGCATGATGCCCATCTCCTGCTGGCATGGGCCATTCGAGGCACTTTCCATACTGGGGACAGTGACTCCATGGTGCTTGCCTGGGAAAGGCCCTCTGGGCACACTACAGAGTGTGATGTGGGCAGCTGCAGCCAGTGCCACCTCCAGAGCCCCCGGTGTTGTGCTCAGCCCCACAGTACACTGTTGCTCTCCTGCTGCGATGGAAGCAGCCAGGGGGTGAGCACACTGGTTGGGAATCAATGGTGCAGGTAGGGACATGGGGAACGCTGTGGGGCTTGTACTGCTGCCTGCTGCCCACCCTTACTGGTACCAGCTGGGCACAGTGCTAAGGGCTGGGAGGGCAGTGTGGGAGTGTGTGTGGTGCTAAATGTGCTGTGGGGCCATGTGATGAGCCAGGGCACAAGAGCCCTCTCGCCTGGCCAGGTAGCCCTGGTTACTCATTTGGGAAAGCACACAAGGGGCAGACGAGCCAGTGAAGGTTGGGAAAAGTCCGGGCATGGCGGCAGCCAGTCATGAGTTGGGGGCATGACAAGGCAGGTGGAAAGGCCACAGGGAAGAGCAGAAGATTTGGGTCAGGGATGGTGGACATGGCAGCAGTGGACATCTCAAAACTGTACGGGCAGGGGGGGGAGACCATGCATCTCTCCTGGATGGGCTCCAGTACTACAAATAGCCCAGGTACCATTCCACCCTGCGCCCTGTGACACTCTGGGTGTACTGGGCTGCCTGCAGCTGGGCTGTGCAGGGAGCAGGCAAAGTTCAAGGCAGGTGCTTGTGGACAGGGACTATCAAGAAAAACCTGAGACCCTTCCAGCACTGGGAATGAACAAGCCTAGAGTGGCTCACCAGCCTGGCACTGCAAGCTGACCCTCCTGGGCCGTGGCAGGCAACCAGGGGCTGCAGGCACTGCTTGCAGAGCAGAGCTTTCCAGGCTTGCTGTGTTGTCTGGAAAGGAGATGAGTAAGAGTCGTGGCCCCAGGCGGGAAGGGGAGGAGCAGGACTCTCGGGCTCCCCCGGGAATCCTTGCTGATCCACTCCCACCATCTCCGGCTGCTACCCATCGCCTCCACCCCCTGCCTCAATTTCTCCCAAGCGGCACAGCTGCCTCTCCTGGGCCTGGCAGGGAAAAGGCAAGGGTGAAGAACGGCCTGCCACGCACGCCCTAAGGTGCCCGGCAGGATATGGGCAGGGTGGGGGCTGGCTTGAGTAGGTCAGACAGAAGCCAGCAGCATGTGCTGGCCTGCAGGCAGTGGAGCTTGGGACGCCAGTGTGACTGCGTGGTGGGGAGCCAGTGGGGCTACATCACCCTGCTGCCACCCCTTCGTACCCATGTGTGTGTGCCACCGTGCCAGACTAAGCTGTGCCGAGCAGGCCCTATTGGTGTGGGTTCCTGGTGGCACCATATTGTGCTGAACCAAACTGGGTCATTTTGAGCTGAACTGTGCATGGTCAAGCTAAGTCAAGCCAGGTCAAGGCTCTGCTGAGCTGAACTGTGCCAGCCCTGCTTGTCCAAGTCAACCAAGCTGAACTTCACTGAACAAAACTGGGCCAGGCCAAGTGGAGCTAAGGCAGATGAGGCCTCTGGTTGTTCTGCTATGTAACAAAATTAACTTTGCCCTGTTATCATGCTGGGCTGAGCTGAGCCAAGCCAGAATGTGCCAACCCAGCTGAACTGCACCAAGGCATCCCAGACTGAGCCATGCTGGGCCAGTTAACCCATGCTGGCCCCCCTACCATCCCACCTGAGCTGAGTTGTGCTGCGTCATACTCCACTGAGGTCTGCCCGCCTTCCATATCATGCCATGCTGGGCTGGGCTGACTGAATGGAAATACTCCGGCTGTGCTGTACCAAGCGGAGCCAAGCAGCTCACTTCAGCTCCCTGGGCTAAAGGATGGCATGTCAAGCTACTGAGTAGAAAGGTGCTGTGCTGTGCCACTGTATGCAGAGCCATGCCATGAGCTGTGCTGAGCCGTGCCCTGCCGAGCCGGCCGCCGCCGAGCCGGCCGCCGCCGTCCCCCCGCGCCTCATTGGCGGCGGCGGAGCAGTCCCGGTGCGGACCAGCCCCGCCCCGCACTCGCCCCGCGCCGCTCAGCCCGGGCGGGCGGGGGTGTCATTTCCTCCACGGCTCGGGGCCGAGCCGGGATGGGGCTGTAGCTGTAGCCGCCATGGAGCGGGCCGAGGGCCGGCCCGGCGCCCCCCAGTACGTGCATGTACAGCTGCAGGGGGGCGCGCCCTGGGGCTTCACGCTGCGCGGCGGGCTAGAGCACGGCGAGCCCCTCATCGTCTCCAAGGTAGGCACCGCCGGCACAGTCCCGCGTGGGCTCCACGGCGTCCCCCCGCGAGGGGCCTCCCGCCCGTGGCGTGCGCGGGAGATGGGAGGACACCCGGGGCGCGGCGGCGTCGGGGCTGCGGGGAGCCCCGGCCGCGAGATCTCGTGTCCTGGCGCGGCGGGACGGGGGCGGCCACTCGTACCCACGATCCCCGCGACCCTCCACTTAGAGCCACGGGGAAGAGTGAGAGCGAGAAGGGCGGAGGGACAGCCCGGGCCCGGCGGCAGGAAGAAATTCCTCTGGCACATCCGTTGGGCTGGCGTCGGGGGCGGCCCCCACGTCTCCCTCACGTCTTTCCCGGTCCCGTCCCGCGGGCCGTAGTCGGGGGAGGTCAGACCCCTGTGTGTCCATCCGTCGGTGCCGCGCCCATGGGTGCCCCGGGAACCGGGCTCTGCGGGGACGTTTAGGGCCACGGTGGGGGAACCAGAGTCCGTCCCGTCATGCCCCGGCACCCCTGGAACGCAGGGGCAGGACCGTGCCCGGGACGGGGTTGGCGCCGGGGTGCGATGCCGAGCGGAGCCCGGTCGCAGCCGGTAGCGAATATTGAGGGTGACCCCTCTGGCCCCGACGTCTCGCCACACGGAAGGGTCACCGATTCCCGCGGCCCCCACCAGCGCATCGCCCCCCGTGGAGACTGTCGTGGAGACCCGCAGGGAGCCGGGCAGCGGCCGGGGGAACTCCAATAGCCACCCCTCCAAGGAACCCGGACGGGGCCCTGTCGCCGGACGATTTGGCCGCCTGCCCGCCGGTGTCACCGTCCTGCTGAGCTGGGGTGCGGCGGGCCGGGCTGGCGGCCCCGGGGCTGCTGCCTGCCTCGAGCCGGGCTGACTGCGTCCCCGGGCCGTTCCACGCCCTCGGCGGGACGCGGGCAGCGCGGTCTGGCTGGGGGAGCTGGAAAAGTGGCTCCGGTCCCAGCCCTGCACCCTGAGGTGGCACCGCCGGCGGGTGGGGAGCCGGGCGCCGAGGGAGTAACTGCCCGCCCCCCGACTCGCTGCCGGCCTTCGAGGTGGTGGGTCCCCGTGGGCCCGCCGGTTGCCGAAGGAGGGGATGGCAGGGCCCGAGGATGTATGTTTCTCACCACTTTTGAGAAGGGGATTGGCTTATGGGCCGCGGGGTGTCGGTCCCCGCGCTCCCACGGACACGCCGCCACCGCGTGTGCTCGGCAGACAAAAGGGGCTTGTTCCAGCGCTCTGTGCATTCAGGGGAGGGTCTCCGGGGCCACTGCTCCGCCGCTGCGGCCGGCCGAAGTGTGTGCGGAGGGGGGGCGGCCCCCGTCTGTGGCGCGGGAGGCGCGGGCCGGAAAGGGGAAGGGCGTCCCCGCACTCGGTGACAGAGTTTGGCCTCTGAGCCCACTCCGGGCGGGATCCTTTCCTGTGGCAAGAGTCCCACGGCGGTGCTCACACGCGCTCTTAAGCTTTCCATGGAGCTGCGAACGCCCTCCGGCACAGGCTTCCCTGAGCACGTCGGGGGCAAGTAGGGAGGTTGGTGTGGGGCAGGGTGGGCACAGCTCTGGCACTGTTCCGGTTGTGACTCCTAAGACAAGTTTCTCCTGAGACAGGCAGGCATTCCCGTGAGCCATCTGGTGCCCACCATTAGGGCCCAGAGTGAACTCCAGGGATGGTGTTGGGCAAGCGTCCTGGGCTGGCCCAGCCAGGCAGGGCAGCAGGCAGTGGGGTTTGGCTGCCAGTGCTGAGTTCACTGGTAGCAAGGGGCAGAACAAGGGGCTGTTTGTGCCAAATTTAGCTCCTGATGAGTGATGCCAGGGCTGAGCCTGTCCATCCTGGTGCATGTGATGGCCCAGACATGAGTGCAGACCTGGTGGTGTCCTGCAGCAGTGGGGACACCTTTCACATCTGACTTATCCCCATGGCTGTGGCAGGCAAGACTGGGAGGGCACGTGGCTGGACAGAGGACTGAGGTGAAGATGCAGCCTGCCTTGCATGCTCTGCTGGTGCCCAAGTGGTGGGCAGTAGCAGGGCAGAGGGTAAACCCAGGTGCTCCACTGACTGCATGGTAGGACTGGGAGCCCTCACAGGCAGAGTCCCCTGCCAGGAAGGCAGCCCCATGGCTGACATATGGGTAGGAGGGCAGCCTGCCTGCACAGGCAGGCACACTGGGCTGTGCCCAGCCTGGGCATAGCGTTGCGGTGCTAAGATCCCTGAAAAAAAAAAGCTGTTGGCTCTGGGCACAGCTGTGCCAGGCAGGGCCATGGGGCAGTGGTGCACTGGGCAGGAGTCTTGGCTGCCCCTGCCTTCCTCCCTCCTAAGGTGACATTTTGTCCAGGGGTAGTGGAATGCCCCCTGAGCCCTGCCCAGCATTAGGGTTGGAAAGTGATGTCCAGGGGCACATGCACTGACCTGCTAGGAAGCCGTGTGTGCTCCCTGGCACTGGGGCCTGGCTGCCCTGCAGGCACTGTGAGCAGAGCTCATTACTTGGCCAGGTAGCAACTGGGCAGGGTGAAGAGCCCATGGGCAGGGTCAGTGCAGGATGGGGCCAGGTTAGCTCTGCCCTGTGGGTGGCTATAGTGTCTTGCCACATCCACGTTAGGCATGGGGCACCCCAGGTCCTGCCCCATGCACCTGCATGCCCTGTGCTACTGCCACCACACAGCAGCAGCTCCAGTCGCTTGCCAGCCCTGTGGTGTGGACTTGACGATCCCTGGCCATTACAACGGCAGGATGGGCAGACATCAGTGCCGGGAATGGGCACCTGGCCTAGCCCAGCTGGGCACTGCTTGTCCCAGGGCTTCCAGGACTGCACCTACCAGCTAGGGCAGAGGGCATGGGTCAGGGTCTCACATGCTGGCAGCACCATGGCCCTACTTCCTCTAAGCACAGCAATAGAGGGTGCCAGGTTCATTTTGGCTGTGGGTGTTACGGAGGGTAGGCATGTGCCAGGGCTCAGCATGTCCCTTACTGTTGTCTCCTCTGGGCACACAGGGTGGGATGGCATCCTCTGGGCATCGAAATCACCACGGGTGCCCTGACAGGCTGGATGTGGGGTTGGAAGCAGCGGCAGGGGGCTGGCATCCATGCCAGACAAAGGGCCCTTGTGCTGCCTGTGCCTGCGGGGGAATCTGCTGGGATGGGACATTTTTCTTTCTCCCCCCTCCCTGATGCCCTTGCTCAGAAATTCATGTGACCAGAGAAGGGGCAGAGCCTGGCCCCGCAGATCCCTCTGTGGTGCCTGAAGCTCAGGCACCTTCTCCAAAGCCTCTTGCTCCCCTGAGACGTGGTGGCTGTGGAACATCTCCTGGGATATTCTGGGGGCGTGCCCCCCTTGATGCCCCTCTCTGTCACCCAGGTCGAGGATGGGGGCAAGGCTGCACTGTCCCGCCTGCTGCAGCCAGGTGATGAGCTGGTGAACATCAGCGGGACGCCGCTGTATGGATCCCGTCAGGAGGCCCTGATCCTCATCAAGGGCTCCTACCGCACTCTGAAGATGGTCGTTCGCAGGTTGGCAGTGCTGTGGAGGGTTCACAGGGAGGGCCAGTGGGGCTTTACCTGCCTGGGGGACTGGCAGGAACCTGGAGGTGCCCTTGTCTCCAGCTTGGAGGTGCCCCTTGTTGGGGCAGGGTGGGAGCACCCCCTTTGCTGCTGTCAGCATTCCGGCTAAGTGGGGGTTCCCCAGCCAGCCGAGCCAGGGCAGTGCATCGGGCTCGCCACCCCCTCGCTGGGCGGTAATCTCAAGCATGGCCGCTCCTCTCCCTTCCTCCCTGCCTGCCTCCTGCCTGCCTGCTTGCCTGGGAAAGGAAGGAGAGGCAGGGCTGGGCCTTGCAGTCCCTTCCCCCCCCAATCCCTCCAACTGCATCCATTCCCTGGCTGCATCCTGACTGACTCCAGCTCCAGCAGCACTCA